>PVIA01003985.1:0-151259 GCA_004024845.1 Tonatia bakeri
GGACCCCTCAACCCCTCTCCGCAGGCCTCCGGCTCCGCCGCTCCTTACCGGTCTGGATGAACTGGAGCCCGACTTCTGTTCAATTAATTTCTCTGTGTTCTGGTTGTTTATTGTTTCTCAATTTTTGTTGTACTTGGTTTTGGTTGCGCGAGGAGGCACAATGCGACTGCCTATGCCTCCATCTTGGCCGGAACTCCTGTTCTTTTCTTCATAGGAGTTTTATTCATAATAGTGAAATCCTAGTAATGACCCAAATGTCAGTTAACAGAAAATAGATAAATTGCAGACTATTCTATAAAGAAATATAAATTAGAAAGAAATATAAAATGAACAATAAATAAAAATCAACAGGACTTGAAAATGAAAAAAACTCTGATATATGCAATGGATGGATCTTCAAACTTAAGATTAAATAAAGTAATACTGTATGATTTCATATATGTGAAGTTCTAGAAAAGTAAACTATTATATAAAGATAGAAACAGATTAGTGGCTACCAAAAAGTAGGGGTTACCCTGAGGATTTTGACATTGAAGTTGTAGCAGGAAAATTTCTGGAATGGTTTTATTCTATATCTTTTTAAAATATCTATTTATTTCTTTTTAGAGAAAGATTGATTTGTTGTTCTATTTATTTATGCATTCATTGGTTGATTCTTGTATGTGCCCTGACTGGGGATTGAACTCACAACCTTGGTGTATGGGAACAATATTCTAACCAACAGAGCAACCCCGCCAGGGCCTAGATTTTATATCTTGATAGGAGCGAGGTTACACAAGAGTATACATTTGTCAAAAGCAATTGAACTGTACATTTCAAATGGGTGCATTTTAATTGATAAAAATTTTTCCTAATAAAGTTAATTTTTAAAAGAAAGAGCATTTGCTGTTTGAGAAATATGTATTCTCCTCTGTCCTCCCTGGAGCAGCTTGAGCATATTATCAGGCTGAAAAGTGATACCTTTATTTGTAAGCAAATATAGGTTTTTTACCTTACAGCCAAAGATGAAGTAGTACACCCTCAAGACACTTGACAGATGGGGCGAATGTATGTCAGTCAGAAAAGAAGCAAAAGGGCACTAAGGAAGCAGAAATAAAAAAAATAAATAAGAACGAACAGGGTGGGGTAGTAAAGATTTGAAGAAAGAATTTATGCATTCCAGGCAAGATTACAGACCTGGAAAGGGGCGTGCCTGTGCGTAATCCATGAAGATAATCTGAGGGTGTGAACTGGTAGAAGACCAGGAGGAAATGGTTTGCACTGATGCACAGACTTTGCTGTGAAATGCCTTGAATATGCAGTCTGGAGTCGTCTCACCAAATGTGTACTCAAGTTGAATTTGTGTAAACCCTTTTGATAGGTTCCTGAAATGCAAGAATTCCTTAGGCAATGCCTGTGTATCTCTCCTTGGGATAAATGATGATGACTTTACTGATTCATGAGCTTGAGGTGAATCCCACTGATATTTCTGACCTATTGAGGACAGAAGGCTGCTGTTTGAACATAACGTTCAGAAACAAACAAAAAATGCAGATTTCCTCTCTTGACCACTGATTCCTGCTTTGACCCAGTGTAAATTACAAACCTAGCTGGAGCATCCCCCAGCCTAAATAAATCACCTTTTGATTATTCTGTTTGATTTATCCTATCTTGTAAATAACCCTTTCTCTCCATTCTCAGGTCTCTCCTGCACTCTCTGGTAAGTTCCTTGTCTCAAAATCTTCATGAGGTGAAGAGAAAGGCATCAAATTCCTATTAGCCACCTGTTAGTTATTTCTTCATAGTGTCTTTAGGAATCTTAGGAAGGGTGTTAAAATATGAGGAGGACAGAGACTGAAATGTCTGGTTCAAGTGAGGTTTAGGAATTTTCTGGTTTTTCATTATACTCAAACTTCTGACTCCTCTTTCTATATACAACTGGCAATTTTACTGAATGAGTTCCTTTTGTTTGCTTTCTTCCCTAGCAACTAGGGATAATGTTTGACAGTATGGCAAATAGGGGGAGTGGAAGCCAAGAGAAATGGCAACAGCTGGAGCCAAGATGACTTGGGTTCAAGTTCCCATTTTGCTCCTCTGCCATTCAAATTGGCTGTGCGACCTAAAATGGGTCAATTAATCTATCTGAATACCAGTTTTGTCATCTCTAATATGGTAATAATAATACTTAGCTCAAAGGTTGTTATGATGATTAAATAAAACAGTGCCTGTCACAAGATTAAGCACTCGGCATTTTGAGCTATTGATATTTATTATGAGTTCTTACCCTTCTTGACTATTTTGGAGCATTTTATCTTATTAACGTATTTTGTCCTGTCCCATCCTCTCTCTTCCTGGAATTGCAGACTCCCCTCCTTTGTCTGAATCACTTATCTCACTGCCTTGAACATAAGCCTAAAGCTAATAGCACTTATTACCATTATTAAATTGGATTTTTGAACAGGTGGCACAAAGCAGGTATTAGGATGTCAGTGGCTTAGAAACACCTCATCTAACCAGCTTTTTTCAAATGAGAATTTGGAAATCTCAAATGTTTCTTTGAGGATTGAGTCAAAGACTCTGAGTCTTAGTTGAGAATCTAGGCCCCAAAACAGATTTTCTCTGTGTTTGCACTGAGTACCTGTTTGAGCTTTGATGAATGGTCAACAAGAGAAGGGTTCTACCCCTGCTTGTTATCTCAGAGCATTTCCATATTAATCTCTGTTAATCTCTCTCATTGTGACTCACATTATCTCTTCCTTAATATCTTATTATTTGACTTCCTAATCACGTCTTGCCTGTTCCTTCACTCTCCAGGGTATCCCTCCACACCTTATTCCTAGCACCTGTCTTCTTACAGAGCAACAGACGCAATTCCTCTCTCTGTATCCAATCATATTTTTCACCCCTTTTAAATTGCCCTTATCTAACATCTTTCCTGTCCATATCCTACTATGACTATTTCAAGTCTCTGTGGATTCTGGATCATGCTAGGTGCTGGAGAGATTGTAGCAACTGAAATGTCTAGGAAAATCCTTGTGCACAAAAAGCTTATGATTTCTTTAGAGGACTAGGACTCTGAAGAAAGTTTTTACTTCCTATTTTTACAATGAAAAATAAATTTCATAGACAAGAACTAATTCAGCATCTTATATATACAGGATATTTTACTGGACCCCCGAGATATAGAGTAGTCCAAGAGCTCTGCTTGCTGCTCTCCTAATGAGGAGACAGAATGGACATGGCAACAAAAGCAAAGCAACATCACTTAGTGCCAAATAGATAGAAGTATTAGAATAAATTAGAGCACAGGAATAATCACCAAGGGCAACTGATCAAGGAATACTTCTTGGAGGAAGTGGAACCTTATTTGAACTTGAGGGAGGGTTTGGTTTAGGGAAATGGCAAAGAGGAGGAGGGTGTGTAAGGCATTCCACACTGGGGAGCAGTATGAACAAAGGTGTGGTGTCAGGAATGTTGTAGACTGTTTGAAGACAATGAGTGCTCTGTTGAGCAGCAGCTGAGAGGTAAGATTTTACCTGACCTAGAATGCAAATCTAAGGAGCTTATATTTGATTCTATGGCTGTGTTTCACAGGTCTCTACGGCTCCTCAGAAGAGATCTCACATTCGAAAACAGAGGGACTTAAATTTTGTGCAGGTGGGAAAGAGGGAAGGTGTTGAGTGAGATAGCTAAGAATGCAGAGATCTAGGCCCTTTATTTCTTTTTCTTTTATTTTTATTGTACTTTTTTCCTTACCATTTATCTCCCCCATACCCTCTTCCACCTCTACCCACCCCTAGGCTACTCCTAGGCCACCCCTAGGCCCTCCATTTCTATGTAAAACTGATCCAAATTTTTCTGATGAATATATTGAGGGATCATGCAATACTTTATTTTGAAGAAAGTCTTCTGCTGCTTTAAAAAAATGAAAATCCCTGCTCTACAGAATAAAAACCATTAAAGAGTTTTGAGCATAGAATATTAGAATTGGCATCTAGAGTTTCTTTCATACAGTATGTAACCACAGCAGAAATCCTACCCCTGACAGTCTTTCTTTAAAAACTATTCCTGTGGGAAGGGCATGGGAGAGTAATGGGGGAAAGGGGAGACAACTGTAATTGAACAACAATAAAAAATTTTAAAAATAAATAAAAAATTATAACTATTCCTATAACACAAAAACCACAACTTTACATGACTTCACATTCTACTATTAGATAACTCTAATTCAGGAGATCTTAACATATATACATAAATTCTTTAGAGGTACCATGAACTTTGATGGGAACCAAAAAAAACACATATCTTTAGTTTCCCTAATCTCTAACTGAAATTTACCATTTCTTCTGTTATGAGTATAGGCAACAAACCTTACTAAAATTAGCAATAACAAAAAACATAAAACTTTTCAGCCCACTTTAAAATCATTGCAGATAACTTTAATTTTTAATATTTTAATAATCATATCATAATATAATTAATTTTCTGTGTAATCTTATGCATTTTATTTTATGCACTTAGAAACATTATTCTGAGAAGAGTTCATAGGCTTTACCAGATTTTCAAAAGGGCCCAAGGCACAAAATAATTATGTTTATGCAGTTGTTTTCTGTTGATCCACAATTTAACTCCCTCTAACATCTTCCCATTGTTCCCATGTTTCCCCTCTACAGCTACATAGAATAATTCTAATGCTACTTCCATGTGACAGTCTACCAAATATTTGAAGACACCTATTATGTGTCAATAGACTTTTCTTCTTCAGCTAATCATCCCACATTTCTTCCTTGGTCCCTCAAAAGATATGCCAGTGGGTCCCTTCAGCATTCTGACCAGATTCCACAACATGCTCCCCGTGAGCCATCTTCATATCTTTCTCCTAAAGCATGGTGATTGTACCTGAGCAAACATCTAGAAAGGAAAATATTTAAGACAGGACTTTGACTCCGTCTCAATAGTCTCAGTACTTCCTGTTCCCCCTAGATACAATAACCTGAATTCCAAGGACTGAGATATAACCAAATGTGGTCCTTTAACTTTTCTCATTTATGAATGCTGTGGGAGCCAGAAGAGGTGAATTTAGTTAAGGAAGTGTACTAAAGTGGCTACACAGGTCTGTGCTTATATCCTATTTATTCTATGTATTAGCTGGATGACTTTAAGGAAATCATTTACTCTCTGAAACTCAGTTTTCTCATCTATAAAATGGATGCAACAGTAGTGTTTATTTCATAAATTTGTGTTGATTAAATGTGGTAACACATATAAAGTACTTAGCAGAGTGCCTGGTGTATGCTTGCTATTGTCAATCAAAATAAGATAAGCATTACTCTTCTCATTATGCAATCTGGATCCTGGGCACTTCCTTCTAATCCCCATTTCACCATGGTTTCACTTCCTCTTTCTGAATCCAAAATTCAAATGTGTTCTCCATCAAGTCTCACTATTCCCATTGCACGACTTGGCAAAGACCCACCTCTTCCTCACAGGATCAGTGTCTCTTGAATCCCTACAGGGATTGTAAGGAAATAAGCCACTGAAACTGAAAATGATTTCTAATTAGGGTTTCTGTGTAAATGTACTCGCAGGAGTTATCAGCCTTGAAAACTTAGAACTACATGCCTAATAATTAACTTCCTCTTAATTTGGCAGTATAAAATCACACTTTCAAATCTACTTATTGAACCTATTTACCAGTCCACCTCTCCCCTTATAAAGTCAGTTCTAGGAAAATCATCAGAAGGACAATAGAAGAAGAGATAGGAGAAGATATCCTAGAAATATGAAATTGGGTCAATAAGATAAACCAAACATATTTTCAGCCTGTATCAATTCAAAGTAACAAATTTCCTAAGTTCAAATTCCACCACACAGAGTAATACACCATTTTATTTGCTTTATAGCTTTCTTCAGATTTAGTCAGATGTTTTCTTGATATAGGGTACCATTTGCATGGAAATCCTGTATGCCATTGGATTATCCTTACAAGGTTATTTCCACACATAGGGTTTGCTTTTCCAAACAAAGTAGTCACAGTCATTTTATTCTCTCCTCTTGTTGTATATTTTCCATAATGTGTAACACAACGCTGAAGGCATTCTCCATGTCCAGTGAAACTTTAAAAAGCCCCTATAATAATGAACCAAGAACTGAACGTCCCCTCTGGGCTAAGGCTTGGTGAGGTGTTAAGGTGAGAGTGGGGTGGGAATGACGTGGGTGAAAAATGGTAAGTGTTGGAGAGTACCAAACCTCAAAAATGCTTACAGCTTCATTAGGAAAAAAATAAGGCAAATAAGAAAAATAAATATTATACATACTAGAGACAGTTTCCTTTCCAACTTGAGGTATCTTTGTGTGTGTTTTCTCTTCAAGTTCTAAACTGAAGTCAAAGTCTAATTAAAGTATCCTTACTTCCTTTTGTGCATAGGTTGCTCTCACGCTTACTCTCTTGGTCTTATTCTCTCTGTATCTCCTCCTTCTAACCTCAGCTCACAGAAATAACAAGTTGCTCTGATATATCTTAAATTAAAATCTATGACCATAGGAAATAGAGTCAATAATATTGTAATAACTATGTATGGTGCAGGGTGTGTACTGGAAATACCAAGGGGGAACACTTGGTAAAGTATATGATGTCTAACCACTATGCTATACACCTGAAACACATACAAAATAATACTGAAAGTAAACTGTAATTCACATTTTTTTAATTACAAAAGTCTAAGGTACATATCAGTCTAAATTGTTCTCATTCCCTTATCACTCCTATTGAAACTTCCCTTCCTTGGTATGTAAAACTCAGTGAGTTAGTAGGAAGAAGGTAAATTGCAGGATTTAAAAATGTATTCTTATAGTTTAGGAGCCATTTGTAATAGCCTTATTAATTCAAACAAATGAATCTGCTACTTTTGGAGAAGACTTATTGGAGCCTTTCAAATACCATCATTAAGAGACTTCCTCTGGTTAAGACCCTTCCAATTTCCTCTTCTAGGTGGTGTCCTACTTGCAGATATTTAGCCAAGGCTATGTAGTCTTTCACATGGGGTTGCATCATTCAGCACAATGTAAGATTGTGCTAACCTAGTCATTTCTCCATTAAATGTCAGACCCATTAGATGCTAAATAAATGGCTGTTAAATGTACAATAAATGACATGAGCTACCACGTATGAACAAAATAAGCCTTTAACAAATGCAACTAATAGTCCACCTAAACAGAAGTTTGAACTGAGCGTCCCCTCTGGGAGTCTTGAAAGTTGTATGTTATCCAGTAGGTTCAGGAGGCATTTGAAATGTCTCTTCTGAGTCACCCAGAGATAGCTTCTTAAGGAAGGTAGGCCTCATAGGAGCTGCAAAGTTAAAGACTGAAGAACCCTGAGAACATTCCCAGCATATGGTACAGCTTGAGGAGAAGGCTCAGGGGTAAAAGTAACATATTTGACAAAAAAACAAGAAGCATTTTGCCAAACAAGTTTTTCCCCTGTGCTCAAAGTTTTAAAAAAAGGAAATGCAATCCATATGGTTTGGATTCATTTATGCTCAATTATGAAGAGTTTCAAGACATTTTCTAACCTCATGTTTTTAGACTCTTTCCCCCCCTAAAGAACAGGAAGTCTTAATTTTCCTAGCTCAAGGGAACTTGAAAACTAAACGATTTATGTTGGATGTAAGTATGAGAGTTCAGGAGTTTAAATTCAGACAGACTTGGTATAAGCCAGTGTCCAAAACATTGCCAGTGATGTCTTTCTCCACTGAAAACCCTCAATGTGATTGATATCTTTCAGAGCAATTCTGATTTGATTTTTGTCTTGAAATAGAGAACATACTTTGAAATAACAAAATACAGGGGGGTTGGAATTTACAACAGGGTATTGATGGCTCCAGCCCAGTTGTACATCTGAACAAATTACCTCCACATGCTAACATAGCCCTGCTTTTTTTCATGTCTAACATCTGCAAAGGAAAAAATCACAGAATATGAGATTTTTAATGGTATGCTTGTTTACTAACAGGCATACCATTTGATTTTTAACCCTTATGTAATCACTTTGATCCAAGAGAACTCTTCAACACAGGACTAGTTTTTTTACTGACTACTCTGACATGCCCTAATATTTAAATTTTTATTTTTTTACCACCAGGGACTGCCTTATACATTGAAATACACAGTTTACTATTTCTACTATAGCTCATATGAAGGATACAAATTTAAGGAGTTAAAAAAAGAGGAAAAGGTCTATCAAAGTGGAGCCTCAGACCAGTGATGAAACCACAAACACATTTAGTTTGTTTTATTTTTGCCACAATATTCACACCTAGATGTTGAGCTTCAGCTATGCCACTCTACCCTCCACTGCATCAGAACTCTGGTTGTGATCAGAGAATGACCAATATTAAAAGAAGGGTCACTAGATTAGTGGCTTCGCACTGGACCAAGGTGAGTTGTTATAATATCTGATGTGAATGAAAGTGCATAAAACATTATTAAGACCTAACTTAATTCATTTAATCTTAGGAACAACCATTTGAAGTAGTTCCTGTTCTCACTTTCTAGTATATTTATCTTAATTATTTTTATTTTTACCTTTGACCTCCCATTATCTCCAATTTAAGAATGAGGAAGTGGAAGCTCAGTGTGGTTCAGTTCCCTGCACAAGATTGCATTGTTAGAAAGGTACAGATATGGGACTCAATCCCAGGTCTCTGACCCCAACGTCAGTGTTCTTTGTTTTATCCCACAAGATACCAGTGATGATCATTTATCCCAGGTGTTTTGAAGGGTGACACAATGAAAAAAATGGTTTTATTATTTTTTTCAACTTTTTTCCTTCTCAACACTGATCTCTTTTGTTCAATGTAAGATTTTCCTTTCCTAGTGAAATATTCCACTTTTTTAAGGCTTTTTACACTTTGGGAACAAATGCTTCCCAAGAGTTGTGTATTTGTCTCTCTCATCACTCATTTGGGGATAAAATTTAGCTTAAAGGGATCAAGTTGCCTAAGAGGAAGATAAATGATTGGCAACAACTGCAAGTCCTAAAGATCACTATTGAACGTGCCATTTTAGGAGTCCTTATAGTGTATCTCAATAAGAAATAATTGTAGAAAAACAAATGTACAAGGGAATATTTGGCACCTCATATCTCTTTGTTTCAGCTCCCAGATCTGCAGAACACCACCCTCTTGCTTGGCTCCAATGGAACCCTTGAAGGGAGGGAAGTGGGGGAAGACTTTGGACAGGATTCTCAAGAATAATCTAGTCCAAGCCATTCTTTTAAAAGAGATGAGAGAGTGTGGTGTAATGGTTCAAAGGTAGGCTTTACAATCAGATGCAGGTTTAGGTCCAGTCTCTAGCACTTCCAAGTTATCCAGCCTTGAACAAGTTATTTAACCTCTTTGAGCTGTAGCTTCTTCATCTACAAAATATAGATAATAATAGTAACTATCTCATAGGGTATTTGTAAGTATTAAATAAGGTGATGTGTATATATATTGTTGGAGGAGGTCGTTGAGAGGATGTAACTTCCTGTTGACTGGTGAGCTGGACCTAGGCAATTAGAAGCTCCTTGCTCCCTCCTCTGTGCTTGGAATATACATCCTTCCCACCATCCCCACAGTGGAAGCCATTTTCAAGGACACAGCCCTGGGAAAGCAATGTGTTATTGACACCATCTGGACAGTTATCATAACTGAACCCAATTAGGACCTCTGTATAAACTTTCAAGATTCTGGTAAGTGCAGAGATACACTCATCTTGTGGCTGCCCAAGAAAAGCCTCATAAGTAGCAATTTCTTTTGCTTATTAAGTAAGCAAAATAAGAAGCAATTTCCATTGCTTATTAAACTGTCACCTAACAACCTAGAGTGGTCTGCCTCTTTCTTCAGTGTCTCCTTGCCCTCTATGATTGTGTTTGAGCTCAGATTTCACCCAGAAGTCTCCCAAGTTTGCAAATATATATTTGTGTGTGTATGTTTATATGTACGATGAAATAAACTGGTCTGGTTGAGCTTAAATAGAGATAAGAACCAAAAATCACCCAGATCCTTCGTGTTATAAATGATTAATATATGGCTTAGCAGGAAATAATATATTTAGAAAAGTAATGGAAGGCATAAAACAAAAAACAAGGAGCTTTCTTTTCTTCCACACTGATGAGGGTGTTATTACAATCTGCTGATTCTTTATAGAATCCTCAATTAAGAAGAAACTTGACAGAACATTTACATTCATCCTTTCTCAAGAAAGAACCACACCTAACCCAGCCCAGAAGCCTGAGAACAGTTGAACAACTGGTTATTTTGCTGCAACACAGAGGTTAGTCCAGTTTACAAAGAACTTTAAGTTAGGAAATAAAATAATTATTCATTTAAATAACATTCCTGAATACCAATTATGTGTATAGTTCTGAGGGAACAACATGAGGAGAAGGGTCAGCCATAGTTCCAATTTTCAAGAAATTTATATGCAAGTCACAGACATAGACATATGAACAGATATTTATAATGCAGTGAGGAAAATGCCATAATGCAGGTATGTATATACAAGAGAGGGAACAAAAAATTATAAATCGTGAGTTAAAAAAGGACTCACTTAGAAAGTGAGCTTTGAGGATGGACAAAACTTCTCCAATTAGAGGTCAGAAGAAGGTAGAAAGACAATATAGACAGAAGGAGTGTGTGCAAAGACACTGCAATGCAAAAAAAACAACTAAAAATAAAACAGCACACTGGTGGATATACAAGTATTTCAGGAAGGTTGGAGCTCAGAGAACAAGAGGGTGGAAGATAGACATAGGGAGTGTCAGGAGATGAAGCTGAAGAGCTAAGCAGGAGGCAAATTAGGAAGAGTTTTGTTGGTGTTGTTGTTGTTGTTGTTGTTGTTGTTTCAGTATACCAAAAGGTTTAGACATTACTCTAAGGACACTGAAGAGTTTTAAACAATGGTGGGACATAATCAAACTCATGCTTTAGATCTATCATTCTGGTTGCAGTATAGAGAATAAATTGCAAACAACAAAAGACAATCCGGGAAAACAATTAGGAGGATGTTGCAATAAAGTAGGTGGGAAATGATAGTGATCTGGACTAAGGAATTAGCAGTGGACGTGTAGAAAATCATAAAGCACTGCCCAGGTGTAAAGTGTTTCTTATACTGTCTGGAAGAAATAAGGGCAGTTAGGGAAGTAATTTCAGAAAATGTTAAGGGCGAAGTATCAAAGCCCTCACTATAGATATGTATGCAAATCACATCCTTTATGTCTAAACTCCCCTGAGTAAACAGAATAAGTAGGTTACTGGGGCCTCAGCCCTTTTTAGTGTATCAAACATGATTAGTAGTGTATTTCTTCCCTAAGGTACACACACTTCTGATTACAGGATGCACTCAAAAGAAAAACAAGATTAATGTGGCATCGGTTCTCATATAACTGTTGATATAAGGCAAGCCCTTGTGTTCAGCTCCTCACCAATATAGCTTACGCAGCAGAGATAAAGGTGCAGTTACTTTTGCACTCTTCCTTGGAAAATCCCTTCATTCACCTATGGTGACATCAAGAGGAAAGGATCCAAGGTGAATTAAACCACTGGCATTTCCTGAATGCCTCTCAGGTACACAGCCCTATATCAGTAGTGGCAGGAAATAAGGGATTGTTGAGCGTGTGGGTGGAGGGTACAGAATCATAAAATAACACTCCTTGCCCTCAAAAAGCTCACACTAATCGGGAAGGCATAATTGAGAAGATATACTGAATATACAACCAGTAGCCCCAAAGCAAGGGACTGAAATACTCTGTGACATAAACCATAAGTGTCCTAGTAGCCTAGGAAAGGTTGAGCTTAGTGTGGGCTGACAAATCCAAAGGCTTCCGGGAGGAGACAGGATATGTGTTAATTTGAAGGGTGAGTGAGTTCTGAGAAGAGAAGAAAGGAGATTCTATCAGGTTACGATGGGAGTAAATATGTGGACAACATGGGGGTAGATGGCAGCAATTACACTATAACAGATGAAGTTTATTTCCTTTAATAACCCCTTCACTTGTGGCAGGATAAGTTGCTTCTGGTGTATATATTGTCACTTTAAGTGTGACAGAGCAATTTTGGGAGAGAGGAGGTAGAAAGAAAGTCCTGTAAATTCTTTCCAAAGTGGACTCTGTGATGCCGTTTTCTGGCATTGGTGTTGGTACCTAATAGGGAAAAAATTTTGACAATAATAATAACTCAGAAAGGAAACGGAGACAGATAATACGAATATGAGTGGGCATTTACTGAGTACCACCATTTCCATATCATGTATCACTAAGTCCCCCCATTAACCCTTGGAAGTATGTAGTGTTATCCCAGTCTAGAGACGAACTGAGGAATAGACATGTCAAAAACTTCTTTAAAACAATACAGCTAGTTAGTGGCAAAGCTAGAATATGAAACTAGGTCTATCTGACTTGAACTACCTTGTTCTTTCCATTAATCCATTACCTCAGAAGTAAGCAGTTCTCTAGCTGTGGATAGCACACTGAAGTTGCTCCCAGGAGAGCTTAGTTCAAGATTTGGTTGCGCCACTTACTACCTGTGTAAACATTAATCACAGCTTTTCTGAGTTATATATATACTCAATACAATATCTACCTTAGTTCAAAGGATTGTTATGATAATTATATATGAGATAATAGATATGAGAAGAGTTTGCAGAGTATGAACACACAAATGTGCATCTTATTATGGTTCATGAAAACTTGCTTGACTCTGCCACTTTTTACCTGTGCAATCTTCAGATAGCCACAGCTTTCTCCTGACTTTCTTTACAAGGCTGTAATGACCAAAAAAAAAAAAAAGGTTACCCAAACCCATCCATACATACATCTGTAAATGTTTATTGATTATTTACTGTCTGCCAGGCACTATGCTAAAAGCTACATATAAAAAGATGGTCCTGCTTTCAAGGAACAACTAATCTAGTGGGAGATACAGGCAAGGAAACAGATAAACATAGGAAGATGATACTTGCTTTTATAGGGAGATATATATACTCACACACACACATAAGGGGGGACCCAAAAAATAGAATTTATTTACCAAAAAATGTGCATTTATTCTTATACATTTAAACTTTAGTCACCTTCAAAGTACTCTCCATCTGATGCAATACACCTATCAAAACATTTTTTCCACTGCTCAAAACAGTTTTGAACTCTCCTATTTTGATGCCTTTTAGTGCTGCTCTTTTTTGTTTCACCTCTTCCACATGGGCATAACGTTTCCCTTTGAGAACTTTTCCCCTCTGTGGAAACAAACAAAAGTCACTCAGGGTGAGATGGGGTGAATAGGGAGGGTGAGGCATGGGGATCATGATGTTTTTTTGGTCAAAAACTGCTGAACACTCAGTGTGGTGTGGGCAGGTGCAATCATCAATCACCCATCATGAAATGTGCAAATGCGTTGAAAGAGCTTTCCAAAAAATTCACTGAAGCTGAAGGCAGCCTCTCACAACAACACCAGCTGGTACACTGATACAGATGGTTCCTAGAACACTCACCTAGTGGGGGAAGCCTGTACTACAAGAGGCCCACCCTCCAGAAAGTAATATATATATATTATCATTTTACAATATATATATCATAATATATATTGATAGATAGATAGATAGATGATAGATAGATAGATAGATAGACAGAAAATGCAGTGAAGCTTAGAAAACTAAGCCCTAACAGTGAGTAAGGAAGTCAAAGAATCACAGTGTATAAATTTTAACCAAGGCTTGACAGAAAAAAAAAAAGTATTTTCTCACAGATCAAGAAGTGGGGTAGAAGAACTCACCCAGCTATAGTGTATAGAAGAAGAGCCTGGGCCTAAGATGAAATTCCAATAATTAAGGGATATACATAAATCAAAGATTCTAAAGTAGACTGAGATAAACATAAGACATGAAGAAAGAGCAGTATCATGACACACAAAAAGGAGAGAGGTAGTCAAGATTGTCCAATGCTATCAAGAGTCAAATAAGATGAGACTTGAAAAATATCCACCGAATTTTATGACAAGGGGGTCATCAGACTTTGACAAGATCCTGTTAGTAAAGTGGTTGTTCAGGATTCCGTATTTAGTAGAGTCGAAAAGTTAATTGGAATTGAGGAAGTAAAGACTGTAGGTAAAAAACACTATTATTCAAGAAGTTTGACTAATAAAAATGACTAAAGATAGGAGGTAGTATAGAAGGATGTAGGATTCAGAGAAGTATTTGTTTATCATTTTGGTTTCATAGATTACAGAAGTTCAATCATTATATCTTGAATGGAAACAGCTAAGGAGAGAGTAGTTGAGGACATAGAAGAAATAAAAGATAATGGATAGACCTGGCTGGTGTGGTTCAGTAGATTGAGCACTGGCCTGCAAACCTAAGGGTGGCTGGTTCGATTCCCAGTCAGAGCACATGCCCTGGTTGCAGGCCAGTTCCCCAGTAGGGGGTGTGCAAGAGGCAATCTTAGACTGATGTTTCTCTCCCTCTCTTTCTCGTTCACTTCCCCTCTCTCTAAAAAAAAATAAGTCTTTAAAAAAAACAATTAAAAGAAAACTGATATATTGAGGTTCAAAAGAGACAAAGGTATAAATAACAATGCAAGAAGATTCATTTTTGACAGGGGAAGAGATACCTCTTCACCTGAAGTTGAGCAGAAGAAGGTGAAGCTGAATACAAAATAATTATGTAGCACTCACCATGTACAAGAGCCTTTGAATATACTGTTCTCTTTGCTTGAGATGCTTTTTTCTGCCTATCACTAGGTCAAATTCTTACTCATTATTCAGACTTCAGCTTTAATATCACTTCTGTAAGGAAGTCTTCTTCTAGTCTCCAGAGACAAGGCTAGGTCCCTCTGCTGTATGCTTTCACAGCACTGTTTCCTTCTCTTTCATAGGACTTTTGAAAATATATAATCATGGAGTTATTAATATAATCATTTGAGTACCTGTTTCACCCACCAGACTGTAAGTTCCATGAGGAAAGAAATAATATCTTTTTTCCTCACTTCATTATCTCCAGTCTGTAGTACATAGTGCCTAGCATAGAGTAGGTAATTAATAAACACATGTTAAACATCAAATGTATGCAATTAATTGCACTAGATGCAGACAAAATCAGAAAAATTCTATTTTGTTTTCTATAATGGGCAATTCCTACATAGTAACTTCAATCTGGCAGAGAGGATAAGCCACATAGCAAAATGCATATAAAGCTAAGATAGCATTTGGTGCAAATAACATTCCTTTCATAAAGTGGAAAACTTATCCTAATAAGAACCAACCACTTGCTTCACCTTGACTTTTCATTGCACTTTTCCCACACTGATATTCTCCAGTTTTCCTGTCCATTCTGCTTAACTCAAGTCAGAGTCAGTCTCAGTTGCTTCCAGCTGAGAATCCTAATACATGTAATAATTTTCACTTAAACATTGAGCCATTTGACTCAGACTCATTTCAAAACTAGGTTTTCTCTGTAATTAATTTTTTGTCAAAAGCAGTTTTGAAACACACTTGATAGAAATTTTAAATTTTGGTCAAACAGATAGATTCTTTGCATTTGCTTTTTTGCCTATTCAATAGCAGGTTAGATTTTTGCTGGATATTTAAGTAATTGAACTGCTCAGTTTGCATGAAATAACTGGCTGACTTTCAGAATTACAGTGGTTTAAGGTAATGCTGGTGTTGTAACAGATTTGCTTATTTATTTTCTCTTTTCTTTAAAATAAAGATACCACTAGACTCAAAAGCACAAGAACAACTATACTTTTCTATATTATGCCAGTCCAAATGAGTTACAACTTTCCACAAGGGCACAAATTCTAGCATGCACTGAGGCAGTTAGGGAAAGCAACAAAGAAGCAGCTGAAGAGAATAGCGAAAGGTCTATCCCAAAACCCTAGGGTCCAGAAAAGACGTTACCATACTTCTGGGAAATAATTTTAGGGTATTTGGAGATACACTGTACTAGAAATTGAGAATTTGTGACATTGTGTTGGAAAGCCTAAGTGTAGCATGATATGTAGCAGTTGGTGCCTTTGGTGAAATCAGGACAGAACCTGGTCACTGTCAGCAATTTCTTTAGTCTTTGAGTCAAGTTTTGTGGGTGTCACAATGTAATTTAGTCTGATATTACCCAGTCTGGTGTACAGAATAGGTTATCAATGGTGTCTAGGAAGTAGTATCTGTATATTCATCAAAGTTGCCATAAAATACTATATAACATTATAGCTGATTATAGCTGATAAATTATAGATGATAAGCCACAGATTTCTAATTTCACCTAAACTATGTAAAAAATGTTTCTCCTCTTACATTTCCCATTTATTTATTTATTTATTTATTTATTTATTTATTTATTTTTAGAGAGAGGGGAAAGGAGGGAGAAAGAGAGGGAGAGAAACATCGATGTGAGAGAGAAACATTGATCAGTTGCCTCTTTCATGCGCCCTGATCAGAACCTGACCCGCAACCCAGTCATGAGCCCTGATGGGAATCAAACCGATGACCTTTCAATTTGCAGTATAACGTCCAACAGAGCCACACTGGCCAGGGCCCATTTCGTATTTTTAACCTGATAAAGAACATGGGCTTTGAAGCTAAACATACTGGTTCCAAATTCAAATTCTACCATTTGAATTTGAATTCAAGTCCCGTTCAGATAAGTTACTTACCTCTTTAACCCTTACTTTATTTATCTGCCAAAAGAAAATCATATCACCTTCCTCAGGGAATTTTTGTGAGGATTAAATAATGTATGAAAAGTTATTGGAACATAGTGTCTGCTTCATAGGATACACTCTTCAAATGTTACTATTCTTTCCTTCCTTTCAATAATAAGGATGTAATTTAAAGATTTACTTTCCATTTACTTTCTTTTTATATTTTATATTTTTATTTATTTTTAGTAATTCAAAGAGCATTCAGATTGACAAATATTTTAAGTGAACTTTAGTGACTACTTTTTTGTTCCTTTTTTATTCATTTATTCTATTACAGTTGTCCCAATTTTTCCACCTTTTGCCCCCCTCCATCCAGTCCAACCCCCCACTCCCACAGTCAATCCCCACACTGTTGTCCATGTGTCATTCATACGTGCTATTTGACTAGTCCCTTCCCCTTCTTCCCACCATTCCTCCCCTTCACGCTGGCATCTGTCAGTTTGTTCCCATTTCCACATCCCTGGTTCTGTTTTGCTCATCAGGGGTTTTTTTGTTCACTAGGTTCCTCTTGTAAGTGAAATCATATGGTATTTGTCTTTCACCAACTGGCTTATTTCACTTAGCGTAATAGTCTCCAGTTCTAGCCATTTACTTTAATAACACAGGGTGGACAAAAGTAGGTTTGCAGTTGTAAATACATGAAACACAGAGTTTATTTTTGTATTATTATTTATTAATTGTTGTATTATTTTCCATATGAACAACTATAAACCTACTTTTGCCCACCCATGTGTTCTGGGAGCAATTTTGTTTATTTATTTATTTTGCTATGACATAAACAATCTTTTGGGAAATGTATCCAGATTTCATGTAGTAGCACTTAATGCACATGACTTTGGATTCCAAAAATCCTAAAATGAGGACTTACTATCTTTAGAAGAGCAAACAGACTATAGACAAGACCAAGATACAGGAAGTGTATGAATAAGAATGGCTTGTGTTGCTTTGTCAACATGTTATCAGAAAATAGCACAGAAAAGTGCGGGAGGAACAGACCAGTACCATGGTCCAGAAAACTACGGCAAGAAGGATCTCCTTGTTTTGAAGAGGTCTTCTGGGGAAGAACAGAGGTTTGAACACAAAAATAGGTTTGGGAGAAATTATTGTATGTTTCATAAAGTGAAGATTTAATATTTCTCTTAAAATTTTGTAAGCATTATACTTTGCATTGATTCATAAAATGGCCTAAAGATATTTGGGTATCAGGTTTTATTATAATCTTAATATTTCACATTTCAAATTATGAAGCTAGTTGAAAATAAATATGATCACAATCTTAAATATTTTCAACACACTTTAACTTCTTTCTATTCTCCTTGATTTTGTACTTTATGGTTTTAGAGAGAGAAAAAATTCATTTGAGGGTAGTCCCATGGCTGATAATAAAAGAATGTTTATCCATTTAGACTGTAATTATGCCTTATATGTTTGGTTACATTTTTTCTTTAGTAATTTGGAGGAGAGAAGGATATGAAATATTCAATAGAAAAAGCAATGTTAGTTAGGAACATTTCTCCAGACCTGCTGTTCCCTTTTTGCAAAGAGAGTTCACTTAGTCTACTAAAGACCTCTTTCTGAATCCTTTATCTATGCTGCCTGTGGGGACATGGAAGGACACAGCTGACTCAAATTTGGGAAGAATAACTGGTCATGATTGGCTTGATTTTGCCTTTTATTCCTGTTGGGAGTAAGCTCTCCTGTAGACAGTACAAGTTCTCCTCTGTTCCTCCGGACCATATGTTATACAGGTACTTATACTTGCAGGGGGTGGCCTACCCCAATCTAGCTCTCTCTGACACAGGATGGGCATATTTGCCTAATTCTGGGGATTAATGAACAGGCCCACTTGGATACCAGACCTAAAGACAGATCCTCACACTGGACCTTCCCAATAATAAAGGTGATACCTGGGTATCCCTATTATAGTCTGTTTTATTTCTCAAAATGTACATAACCTGGGGTAGAAGAGAGTTGGTATTTCCTAGGTGCTTTTTCTCTCTTTCCCTAGAGATCACATCATATAAGAAAAATGTTTTTTGTAAATTTTAATAAAAACCACTAACTAAAAGTCATATATATCTGAAGTAGCATGTTATATTTTAACATTTGCTCTTTTAGCATGTATTGCAACATTATATCTTCTAATTTTCTCCACATTTATTGATTAGGAAATTGGGATTTAAAAGTTCTTTACAAACAATGACTAATGCTAACCCTTTCCTTAGTGAATTATGGGGGAAAGCCAAATCAATGAAACAGCTGAGGAAATGTTGGTATAAAGAAAAATTAATTTCACAATTTGCAAAGAGTCTTGAACAGCATATGATATTTGGCATCCAAAAACAATTCTCCATGTCATGATTAAAGGAACATTTTTGAACCATAACCAGACACAAATGAAGCATTAAATAGAAATCAGATGGTCACCTTTCAACCTTAAAGGGAGTAAAAAGCAGTGTTTTACTTTTTTTTTTTTCATCCTCACCCGAGGACAATTTTTTTCATTGCTTTTCAGAGAGAGAGACAGAAAGATAGACAGACATCAACCAGTTGCTTTCTCCTACACGAGCCAACTGGGCATCAAACCTACAACTTGGGTATGTGCCCTGACCAGTTATCAAACCTGCAACCTTTCAGTCTATGGACGACACTCCAACCACCTGAGCCACAGTGGCCAGGATGCAGTGTTTTACTTTTTAAATTATTGGTAAAATAAAGACAACCAATAGGAGGAAATTGTTTTAAAATGTTTCATGACATTTAATATTGGGCATTAAACAAGTTAACAGTGTCTATTCAGTATTTCACAAATGCCAAAGGCCAAGATAAATTCCTAAATCAACATATTCTGATATTACCACCAGAGATATATTTGTTTTTATTTATTGAATTGTAGACTGTGGATAGGACCTAATAGGAGTGACTGTAAAATCCTATGCCTTTCTCTACTGTCAGAACAAATATGATCATATTAATATTGTGTCTTTAAAGTGACACCTTATGCATTTATTCAGTGAGGCTGCCAAC
Organism: Tonatia bakeri; assembly: GCA_004024845.1. Taxonomy (NCBI): domain Eukaryota; kingdom Metazoa; phylum Chordata; class Mammalia; order Chiroptera; family Phyllostomidae; genus Tonatia; species Tonatia bakeri. Next base: position 19,736 of record PVIA01003985.1, read on the forward strand.
TAACAAAGTGTGCTCAGAGTCCTCCTTTAAACTGATGAACAATCACAGCAGGGTGCACAAATCTTAAGTATATGATCAATTAATTTTACATGCGTACACCCATGTAACCATACCCCAGGTCAAGATGTATGACATTTTAAGAACCTCAGAAAGTTCCTCTATGTTCACTAACAGTCATTATTCTTCCCTAAAAGAAACTATTTTTCTAAACAGGATCAATATAGATTAATTTTGACAGTTTTTTGAACTTCATATAAATAGAATCATGCATTACGTACTCTTGGGTAACTGGCTTCTTTTGCATAGTATCATGGTTTAAAAGTAATCCATGCTCTTGCCCACCTCACCTACTCATAAAATATTTCAATCCTCAAATGAGGAACTAAGTGAAACAAATTTCTGATCCTAACGGGAACCTAGGCATAGCCCTAGCATCTGAAATGCTGGTTATTGACTGTTCAACCTTCTAAGAGTCATCATGGAAGTTCATAGGCTGATCCAAGTTCAGACTTGACTTAATACAAACAACTACCTTACCCTTTTTTCTTTTTTCTTTCTTCTATTTTTGCTTTTATTCACATAATGATGGGATTCATAAAATAAGAATAAAATAGATTTTAATCATGAATTGTATAGAGAAGTTGGCCTGTTTAGGACAAACACAAAAGCAAGAGTTAGTGAAAAGCCATAGAATCCTAGTTTGTGAGACAAAGCCTACACATGAAATGTTAATATGAGCAAATGTAAACGTTTTTGAGCACTATTGTCTTCCAGGCATTGGGATAAGTTCTTGAAATTAGTTGTCACATAGTAAGTACCCTTACAAAACACTATGAGTTGAACACTATGATCATCTCCAATTTATACTTCAAAAAATTAAAATATATGGAGCTTAAGAAACTTACCTAAATAAGTAACATGAATACCATACAGTACCTGATCTGTCTGACCTCAGAATTTACAATGCTCTGTTGCCTCCACTCCTGAAACCTATGTAAGTACCCTAAAAAGCTTAAATGTAAATTAGTTCATTTGATCAAATATGCTAATAAGATAAGGCTGGTTTCATGTATATTGGTCACAGTTATTTGGTTTAGATAACTGAATCCACTCCAGCTAGTCTAAAAGATGCGGTAAAAATAATTTGGATACTCCATAGAATCTCTAGGAGTGCCAAGAACTGGCTTGGATGCAAAAAAGCCAGGAGCAAGAATGCAGCAAGAAATGCTCAACCATACATTAGGATGGTTATAGTGGAAAGACTACCGCTGCTGTCTCCTGGTTCACAATTTTAACTTGAGTCTGGAACTGTAAATCCTGCCACAGTTGTTTCAAAATATCCAGATGCCTCAGCTGTCCTGCTTGACAGAACTTCCATCTCCCCAAATGTGGCTTCTGCATAACCAAGTCATATACCAGCACTCTATATACAACAGAACATGAAACATGCAATTTTAGCTTTTCAGTCACCAAGTACAGAAAGAAAATCCAGGAGAGAGGTATTATGGATATTGACTGACTTAACCTATAATATCATTGATTCTACATGACAGAGATTTTCACTTTGGTCTTCTGGCAGTAATCATTCCATATGTAATCAGTTAGTGACTTTACAGTGTGTTTCAGGTCAAGAAGATTGAATGATAATTTTAGAAAGAAATTCTGACTTCCCTTTAATAATCCATATAGAGAAGTACCTAGAGTGCCTTAACACAGACCTAGACCTAAGAGTTACACTCTCTATCTCTATCTCATCTATGTATATAGTACTCCCATTCAGTAGCCCAAGCAAAAAACCGGGAAGCCATACTTAATTTATTGCTTCCCACTGCCTTTACCTCAACTAATCAGTTACTAGGACCTATGATCTATATCTCATAAATCTTTCTTGGTATATCTCTCCTTTCCATCATTACTGTTCCTACATTGGAGTTCACTTAAAAATTACACATTCTCTCACATCACGGCTTATTCACAGTGGCTGGAATGCTCTTCATTCCCTAATCCAACATGAAACCTCACCCTTTAAAACCAAATTTAAGAGTCACCTTCCTTTACCCAATTCCCTAACTTACCACATTTCCAAAATTACCTGGTCATATAATAACATTCTATTTTGTTGTTGTTGTTGTTCATGAGTCTGTCCCTTTCAACTAGACTCCAAGTGAGCAAAAATCATTATCTTATTCCGGTCTTTATCTATGGCACTTAGCCTTCTGCTATATACATAATAGACAGTAACTGTCTACTGAATTGATCTAAATGGAAGTCCATATAGGGCATATGATCTTATCCATGCTCTGATTTTGATTTATCATTCTGTAACAGGGTTATATTACTAGTTCATTTTTACTATTGCTGTTATTAGATTCAACCAGTTTCTTTTACTACTTTTAAATGTGGTAAAATACACATAACATAGAATTTACCATCTTAACAAGTTCTAAGTGTACAGTTCAGTACTGTTAAATATATTCACATTGTTGTCCAACCAAATTCCAGAAGTTTTCATCTTGCAAAACTGACACTCCATGCCCATTTTTGAAAAACAACTTTCCATTCCCTTTTCCCACCAGCTCCTGGAAACAGACATTCTGTTTTCTGTTTCTATGAATTTGACTACTCCAGACGCCTCCTACACATAGAATCATACAGAATTTATCTTTGTGAACCCACTAATTTATTCGTAAACTCTAAAGATGTTGCATTACTAATGGGCATCAAAACAGTAAATTATTTTATTTCTTCACTCATAATGGGGTTAGTCCTATCAGGACATCTCCAAGCTTGTCAGAATCCTCTATTTCCTGTATTTAAGGAGTTAATGTGCATTTTCTTATTGTCCAATTTTCCAGATCCATTGGAGAAAAGACAACACAGCAGTTGGCATTGCCTAGGAGAAGAAATTACAGCTAAGGTCTGTAAGCTCTTCAGTGTGTGCTATACGGTGGGAAAAAACAAACAAGTGTCAGAAACGATAGTAAGCAAATTAAAGAAATGCCAGAAACATGACGACAACCATTCTAGGGAAAATGTTATCTGTTTCATTCACTCTCAAAAAAATATTGGACTTCAGTAAAAGTTAAGCTTCACATTTGTCTAGAGTTGTCCTGGGGGAAAAGAATAACAATGGGAAATTTGTGATGTTGAAATTTTCAGAATTTAATGTCATAAATGACTATCTGTACACACTAACACACCATGTAAATTAAAATGATAAATTCAAGCCATCTTCCAAATATTGTCCTTTTTTCTGTATTGCTTAAGTCTCATCTTGTTCACAATAAAATCCAAAGTCCTTATGATGGCTGTACGTGACCTGGCTCTTGTTAACCCCCCACAACTCATCTCCTTCATTTCTTTATTCACTATTCAGCCTTCACTAGCCACAGTGAACTGCATGCTGTTTCTGAAACACTCCAAGCAGCCCTCAGGGCCTGCCCTCCACCTGAAAAGCTTTACCTTAAGACATTCTTTTTTTTTTTATTTTAATCATTGTTCAAGTACAATTTTCTGTCTTATACTCCCATCCCAGCACACTCACCCATCCCTCTCCACCTCCCTCCCATTTCTACCCCCCTAGTTTTTGTCCATTTGTTCTTTATATTTGTTCCTACACCCCAAGACATTCTTATGGTTTACCTCTTCATTTAGGTCTCTGCTCAATTTCCTTTCCTGAAAGAGGCTTGCCCTAACCACCTCATAAAATAGTACCCAGTTTCTATCATTTTCAATCCCCTTACTTCATTTTCTTGTTCTTCATAGAAGCTCTCATTATCTGTTGCAATTCAATATTTTTGTTGTCTGTCACCTCCTACTAGAATGAAAACTATATGGGGTCCATGAATATTGTCTAATATATTTATGCTATATCCATAGCACCTAGCATAGTGCCTGACACATAATAGATATTAAAATAAATATTCACTGAACTCATAAATAAAGTACCATTCGCTAAGCCATTTTGCATCAGGTGGAAACACAGTTTCCATGCTATAAGTGAATAAATATTACATTGTGCCCTCTAATCAGTTATAAATACAAAATCTCTGAGACCCTGTCTTATTTCAGTTCAGGTGTTTTCCAAGTATAGTACCCAAATCAACAACATCAGCAGCATCTGGGAACTTGTTAGTAGTTCCCAAATGAATCCAAAATATAGAGGCCAGGGCTCAGCCCTCCAGGTGATGCTTCAAGGACCATCAGCCTAATCCAAGTTCTTTTCCACAAGTGAAATATCTAAAAAGATTATGCTAGAAAGAAGGCTCCTTAAAAGGTAAAAAATGAAAAAAGTAAATATATAAAACTTAAGTTCATAAAACTTAAGTTTTATGAATAGGCAAGGATAGGAGGATAGCTACTGCCTTTTCTAGAGTTTATTTTGTGTAATATTAGCAGAGCCTTTTCTTTCCATGCCCCATTAGATATGGGTCAATATACCTTGCTGTGGATGCCATTTACAATGATCCTTAAACAGCAGGTCCTGAAATAATCAATGTCATTTCATTATAACATTGATAAGGAGAAAATCAATTCCCAGCTGAATCACTCATGTGTTATGTTTGTATGTCTCCCCAGGCCTGCATGGATTTTCTCCATGTACCCCACTTTCCTCCCACATCCCAAAGATGAGCATGTGAGGTGAGTTGGCATGACTCAATTTTCCCAGTCTGAGTGAGTGCAGGTGTGATGCACCCAGCGATGAAAGGGTGTCCTGTATAGGTCTGGTTCCTGCCTTCTACCCTGAGCTGCCAGGCAGGCTCCTGCCCTCTGTGAACCCGAACTGGAATCAGCGGGTTGGAAAAATCATTATCTTGTTTTTATTCATTTTTCTTAAATGTATGTTTCAATGTTTAATATTGGAAATGTTTTGAGTCTTCATTTACAAGTTTGGTGATGTTTTTGTGACCAGAAATAGACATGGAACTTAACTCTTGTTTATACCAGTTAGCCCATGGTAAAATGGGTTTTATTATACATTGTTTTGCTTAAAGTTGCAGTTTTCAAGAACCTATTGACAACGTAAGTGAAGACTTACTGTACCTACTTCCTAACAATGAGTCTAAGTATCTACTGTTGAGGCTGAATTTGAGCTTTCTCTTGATAGATTAAAACCTCTTGATTCTAGGGACTTCTGGTCAATATGGAGGAATAGGTAAGCATGGCTTGCCCACTCACACAACCACAGCAAAAATTACCACTAAAACTACAAAACAACTGTCACCCAGAATCGTCAGAAACTTGAGCTGTATGGAAGTCCAACAACCAAGGAATTAAAGAAGTTACATTCATACAGACAGGTATAGGGGCAGAGACTCAGGGACCCATGGAGAGCCATGGAGGCACAGAGATGCGGAATGGGTGGTCCCACTCCCACGTGTGGTAGATAAAAACCTGGAGGGATACCTCAGGAGTGAGTGATCCCAGCTCCACCCAGATCATGAACCCCAGGGTCCCAGCACCAGGCAGATAAGTCCCCATAATTTCTGGATATAAAACCCAGTGGGGATTGGTGCAGTGGAAGAAACTTTGGGATTCTCAAGACTCTCCACTTAAAGGGCCTGCAACAGACTTAGGATTTACGCAGACTTCCTCAGAGCTCCAGTACCAGGGCAGCAGCTGGAAGGGCACCAGTGGCATACAGGGAGAAAGTGAATTGTCTGACATCAGGGCAAGTGTTTGGGGACACCTTCCTCCCAGACAAGACTCCAGAGGCCAGGGAGCAGAATTGTCCCCTTTCTGAGGCCTCTCCCACACAAAACCACAGAGAGGTGATACCATATCTGAGGCTCCATCAACCTGATTCACACAGCTTGCCCCACCCTGGCAATTACCTAATACTCTGCCTCATCCAACTTACCAGTGCACTTTTCTACAACAGGCCACACTACTAAGACAGGGAGTCAAAGAAGCTCTACCTAATACACAGAAACAAACACAGGGAAGCTGCCAAAATGAGGAGACAAAGACATATGGACCAAGTGAAAGAACAGAACAAAGCTCCAGAAAAAGAACTAACCAAAATTGAGATAAGCAATCTATCCAACGCAGAGTTCAAAACATTGGTTATTAGGATGTTCGAGGAACTCACTGGGTACTTCAACAGCATAAAAAAGACCACATCAGGATGAAGGTTACACTAAGTGAAATAAAGAAAAATTTACAGGGAACCAACAATGGAATGGATGAAGCCGAGAATGAAATCAATGTTTTGGAACATAAGGAAGAAAATAACATTCAATCAGAACAGCAAGAAGAAAAAAAAGCAATCCCCCCAAAAAAGGTAGGCTAAGGAGACTCTGGGACAAATTCCAACGTATGAACATTTTAATTATAGGAGTGCTAGAAGGATAAGAGAAAGAGCAAGAAATTGAAAAGTTATTTGAAAAATAATGAAGGAAAACTTCCCTATTTGGTGAGATAAATAGAAATACAAGTCCAGGAAGCACAGAATCCCAAACAAGATGAACCCAAAGAGGACCACACCAAGACACATCATAATTAAAATGCCAAAGGTTAGAGATAAAGAGGGAATCTTAAAAGCAGCAAGAGAAAAGCAGAGAGTTACCTACAAAGTAATTCCCATAAGACTATTGACTGATTTCTCAACAGAAATTTTGCAGGCTAGGAGGGACTGGCAAGAAGCATTCAAAGTGATAAAAACATGGATCTACAACCTAGATTAGTCTACCCAGCAAAGCTTTCATTTAGAATGGAAGGGCACATAAAGTGCTCCCAGACAAGGTAAAGTTAAAGGAGTTCAACATCACCGAGCCCTTATCACATGAAATGTCAAAGGGACTTACTTAAGAAAAAGAAGTAGATCAAAACTACAATTATTGAAAGGGCAATAAATTCACAACTGTCAACAATTCTTAAAAACAAACTAAGCAAGCAAGCAAGCAGAACAGGAACAGAATCTTAGATATGGAGATCATTTGGAGGGTTACCTGCTTGGAGGGGGAAAGGACAGAGTGGGGGAAAAGTTGCAGGGGTTAAAAAATACAGATTGGTAGGTACAGAATAGACAGGGGATCTTAAGAACAGCATAGGAAATGGAGTAGTCAAAGAACATATATGCATGACCCATGGACATGAACTAAGGGGGGGATTGCCAGAGGGAATAGGGAGATACTGGGTAGAGGAGGGCAAAGGGAAAGATTGGGATGACTGTAATAGCATAACCAATAAAATATATATATATTTTTAAAAACCTTGATTCTAATTGATTTTTCCTTTCTTCAGAAACAATAAAACACTTCAAGGATCTATTCTTAAATTCTGGACTATGACACGAGCTCAATGATCACCATTTTCAAAATGATATATTGTAGCCTGATAACTATTGAGCATAAAGGCCAAGATATTTCATTGGACAAAACTGGAAACAGAAAGGACAGTCATTCTGTCCTCATCAGTGTGGCTCAGTGGATTGAGTGCCGGCCTGTGAAGCAAAAGATCACGGGTTCAATTCCCAGTCAGGGCACATGCCTGGGTAGCGAGCCAGGTCCCCAGTAGGGGGCGCGTGAGAAGCAACCACACATTGATGTTTCTCCCCCTCTCTTTCTCCCTTCCCCTTCCTCCAAAAATAAATAAACAAAACCATTAAAAAGGACAGTCATCCTGAATGTGGGTGCATATCTACATGGATGATCAACCCATTAGAAAAAGTGACAATATTCTTGAAAATTCTCCCTTTGGTTTTGACTTTTTCCCCCCAGGATTATTAGGATATATGAATAAAATAACATTTGAAAGAACATAGAAAAGTATAAAGTACTATATAAGTAATAATAATACTAATAGTAGGTAACCATTAATTGAATTCCTTTCTGTGTTAGGAGCTATGCAAAACACTTTGCATACATTATCATAAACTGTCAGCAATAATTAAAGGTTGTCTTATTGTCTTCACTTTACAAATAATGTCAGGTAACCTGCCCAAGGCCATGTAACTAACAAATAGTACATTTGAAATATGAACCAAGATCTTTCTTATCTAAAATCCAGTGCTGCTAACCACTATACTCATTGGCTTAGTGTCATTTTCCCTGCATCTGTAACTACATCTATATGTATTACATATTTAGATACATTTCAAATATAGTACATCCTCACTGGAGAAATTAAAACATAAAAGATATATTTAAAACAGAGTTAAATTTCCATTTTCCATCATCCAACTGCAATCTCACTTTTATTCATATTTAAAATGGTCAAAATTCTGTAGTTGCCTCAAGAGAAATATTTTCTAACTAAAGATTAAGCACAAATGTTCTGGGAAATATCTGTTTTAATAGCTTCCCTATAAAAAGAGGTGTGCTTTAATTACAATAAATGAAATATTTATTACATTTCTTAAACATAATTCTGTGAAGTACACTTCAATTTTTAAAGCAAATATCTGGACTATTAAGATAGTCCCAACTAAACTTGTTACTTTTATTACAAATGCTTTAATTAGTTGAGCTGTTGATGTGGGCACAGCGCAAAATGCCTTCCCATTGAGCTATGGTTCCTCCTGTGTCAACTCTATTATGTGATAAATTAATCAGGAGCCTGCCATTCCATCCAGATTTGCTTCACTCTCCAGCAGGGCAGGTGTACTGATTTAACACATCTTTGGCAGAAGCAGTCTTTTTTATCTGCTAAAAATGCTTTATCATACAATTGTCTTTAATGGACACTACCTTGATCCTAATTTGGAGGAGTCTCAGTGTATCTCCAAGTACCACATGTCAAACTTAACAAACTATTTCCATACTTACTATACTGATATTGCCCACTAGGACTTACAGGAAATAGCAGAGAATGAATTGGGTGAAACTTTGTCTTCTTTTCCCCCCAACTCTTTTGGTCAATTCCTACTCAGCAAGTTCTGAGCTGGCTCACTGATATTTAATTATTCTTCAATATTTTTCTCTTCCAATTAGAAGAGAAAGGTAGCATGCTGCTGCCATCAACGTTTTACAGCAGCCAACAAAATTGACTGCAGTAAATAACTGTCTTAGCTCACAAATGCTGGGATCTGAGCCGTCACTCTTTCCACTCAGCTTTAGTGCCCAACCTCCAAAAAGCTGGCTCTAAAACCCAATATGCTTTCATTGAGTCATCCTTTTATAATACTATTCAGAGCTTCTGGATGATCCAGTTTCTATTTTTCTTTTTCCAGAGGCATTAGAGCTCTGACTAATTCATGGGGGAGTTGATATTCTGGCTGAGGATCATTGAAACACATATTCACCTGTTTGTGCTATTTGCTATAGCTATATCAGGACTGCTCTATTCCAATGTGAAGAGAGGCAGTCCCAGAATCCTAGAATTAAAATCTACCAGCCTGAGTATTAGTATGAGATTTGGAGACAGCCCTATCTTATAGCCACTCGCACCAAGATTTCTACAGATGTTTAAAACAGAATGGATTTCTTCAACAGCACATCCTTGAATAACTTTGGTTTCTTCAACATCATTATGTTATAATATTGATAAAGTGCCATAAGAAATTAATTCTTGCTTTTTTGCAGATGCAAGAGACTAGTGCAGTAGTGATAGAGGTGTCAGCAGAAACTATGCTGCCGCCAGGGCCTGAGGTTGACCTCTCAGTGTCTACAGTGTTTGTAAACTAAATGAAACCCTCATTTACTACTTCTGGGAATGTAAACCGGTATAGCCACTATGAAAAATAGTATGAAGTTTCCTCAAAAAATTAAAAATAAAGTTACCATACAACCCAGCAACCACTCTTTTGAGTATCTACTGGAAAAATTTGAAAAGATTTAGTTGTAAAGATATATATTTCCCTATGTTCATTGTAGCATTGTTCACAGTGGCCAAGACATGGAAACAACCAATCGTCTCAATACAAAATTGGATAAAGAAGATGTGGTACATGTAGACAATGGAACACTACTCAGCCATAAGAAAAAATGAAACACTACCATTTGCAACAACATGGATACATCTTAAGAATATTATGCTAAGTAAAATAAGTCAGATGAAAAAAGTCAAGAACCATATGATTTCACTCATATGTCAGATATGGGATACAAAACTGAAAGCAACAAATGAACAAACAAGAAAAGCAAACAAGAACTTATAGACACAGACAACACTATGGTGGCTACGAGAGGAGAAGTGGGTGGGTTAGTAAAGGGTGAGGGGTATCAAATAAATGGTGATAGAAGGAGATTTTACTTTGAGTGGTGGGCATACAATGTAATACATGGATAATGTACCATAGAAATGTACACCTGAAACCTAAATAATTTTATTAACCAATGTCATTGTGATAAATTTAATTGGAAAAAACAAAAAGGAAGAAACAAAAAAATTGATATTGATGAAGCTGAAGAAAGTATAAAGGACATTAAGAATGAAAGTGATGTTGAAGAACCAGCTGAACCAGAGAATGTTCTTAACATTATGCTTGACAATAAAAAAAAAAAAAGAAATAGAACCATGTCAAGTTCCCAGATGAGGATGAAACTCAAGAAAAAGACAAACCTTGAGAAGGTGAAGACAGCAAAAAAGGTGATGAGTATCTCATTCAGTAACCAGAAAAGCCTTGGTTGGGGAGACTCAGAAAGAGGAGTTACTGAATTGAGCATTCAACATCATGAGGGAAAAAAATTCAGATAAGGTTGCTGGAGAGAAAAGAAATTTGACATGAAACCTACACAGGTCACCTTAGTAGGAACCATGAAAACTTCTTTTTTCAACTTTACAGATATCTCTAAACTATTATACTGTCAGCCCAAACATCTTATTGCATTTTTACTGACTGAATTGTGTACAAATGGTTCTATCAATGGTAACAACCAACTTGTAATCAAATGAAGATTCCAACAGAAACAGATATAAATGTTTTGAGAAGATATATCAAGGAATACATCATCTGCCTTATGTATCAATCACCCGACATAATCCTGCAAGAGGACATCCGACTCTACTTCTTACAGTGTGAAACTTGTCATTCTTGATGTTCTGTTGCCAGCATCAAAACTGGCTTCCAGGCTGTCACAGGCCTGGAGCACATGTCGGTGCCAAAGCTCACTAACTTGAGAATCACCACTGATTTTGCAAAGTGTGCTGTGGCAATTTGGCTGAACAGGTTTGCCATCAGAGTAGATATACCATTGTATTAAAAATAAAATAGAAAAGGTGCCAAGCTCTTTGGCATGTGGCTGGTTAATCTGAAATCCTTGTAAGATGTCGGTGCTCAAGCTGTTGTCATACTCATTGCTTATTTTACCAACTGTCAGATTCACATGATGGGGTAAGGCAGTGCCTTTTAAAAATTGTTCACAAACTTCTGTAATATCCAAGATAAATTAAAGCTATAATAGTAAAAAAAAAAAAAGAATTTAAGTCCTATTTATATCAATTAACTGGTGGTAAAAATTGGCTTCATTAAACATCATTTTGCTTAAATTTGTAGATCCTATTGGCAGCGTTAAGTGAGGACTTACTATATAAATGTTGATAGGGAGATATTTACACCTTGCTTGCTATGTAGTCCATTACAATTAGGAGCAAAAGGGTACAGACAAATTTCCTAAGAAAAACAAAATTTTTAGACTCCAAAAGTATAGATGGAAGTCCAGCAGAGGCACTCCATCCACTAGGCTTTCTAATGATTTGTCATCCTCTTAGTCTCTCCCACTCCTGCCCTGATATTTTCCAGTGATAGACATTCTTCCTTGTGCACTATAAAATTATTACATCCATCTTGATGAATTCAGATTCAAACACTATTTGAAATTTCACTATATATATTTTTATATATATAACATGCTATAATATTCCATTATATATATAATGTGCACAATAGAATGGATAGAATAAGATATAAGTTAGAGAGGATATCTGGATAGAGGCTTTGAATATTTATAAAATATTAAATAATCATATTTCCATAAGGTAAAGCTGAAGGGGAATGAGGTGGCTTCAGCATAGCAGACATATATAGATGCTCCAAACAGAAGAAGAAAAAAAGTCCCCAAAAAACAACAACAAAAAAAGTTTTGTTAATTATTTTTGTGAGTTGATTATGTAAGAATAATGAAAGTTGCATAAAGGTTAATGGAGAACCAGCCAGGGAGCCCCAGGCAGGCTGCCACTCAAGGTTTAGGGAAAGGTGCCATATATTTATTAAAATGCTGTCTCATCTGTGAGCATATGCCATACTTCTGCTTTTATATGATATATACAACAAGACAAGACTAAGGTAAGGATAATCTTAATCTCAGTGGTCAGAAAGTTAGCAATATGTGGTAGCCTTGAGAAGGTGGACTGTCTCTATTGCTATTCCTCGCTATAATAGGATAAAAAAAGAGAAAGGTGGCAAAACTCCTTCTGTGAAAAAGATACTCTACTTACATCCAAGACAAGTCTAGGAAGATGCCTCACTGATACCATAAGCAAAAGGAGTTGTAAGTACAAAGGAACTTCATTGTTTGACATGACCCCAAGCCTGGCTGTCTGCCAGTTTCAGCAAAGTAAAGGTGTGGTCAGCAAAATCAGGAAAAGACAGAGAGGGCTTGGAGGAAGACAAAAGCAGCAGTTGTGGTTCCCAGAAGGAAAGGGGTGGGGAGAGGTAGAAGAGTGTAAAGGAGGGACAAAGGGTAACAGAAGGAGACTTGGCCTTGAGTAGTGAACACACAATATACAGATGATGTATTATACAATTATGCACCTGAAACCTATATAACTTTATTAACCAATGTCACCCCAATACATTCAATAATATTTTTAAAAAGAAAAAGATAAACAACAGTTAGAGAAGAATGACCATTTGTCTCACTACTGACTTGGAAAGGAAAGTAACATATTGCACAACCATAGTCTATGAGATGTGTGGCTTTGAACAAGGTTTTGACTCTTCTGAGCCTCAGTTTCTCATGAGAGAATAAGAGGTTACCTTATCTTACCCAAATAGTATTGTTTTAAGGATCCTTTATGGTCTTCTGTGAAAGCACTGCCCCGACAAATGCAAGGTGCTTTTGTTCTAGTGGACTCTGTGAAGTTGTACTTCCAATATTTCTGTAACTATAAAGGAGGGAAGCGGACCATTCTGATGTAGATCCTTCCTCCCCACACCTTCCACACATCCACAGACACATGTACAGAACTGTGCCTGGGGTGGAAGTAGTTAGTAGACACACAATCCAGAAACGTTGCAGAGGCACATGGTGTCCAGGTTTGGTTCTGGCACCTTCTGTCCATGTGGTATCTTTGACTTTTTGTGCTGTGTTCATATCATGACTGAGAGCAGTCTAACGGTGAGTGGGAAGTAATTGGAGGCTTGGGGTCATTTACCTTGAAAGCATGGCTACAAGAGAGGCCCAAGAGAGAAAAATGAAAGATGAAAAGAAAGTCCCTGGAGAAAGAAATATTTTCCCAACAATATAAACAAGATTCCATATAGACCCCTGCTTCCATCCTCTGCATCCCATTTTTCCTTTCTTAATGTCTCATATACCCCTGACGTCTGGACAACAGAAGCTGATGGGAACTGTGGGTGGAGCCTTTGTGGTTGTGGAAGTTTGCTTGCTTACAATCCAGTTAACATCCTCTGAGGAGACCAGAGATATTGACAATTGGAAAGCGATTGTAAATGTATTAGAAATTAAACTGCTTTCTTTGAAATAAGTGCTTTTCCTGTAATTTTTTTCTCCAGTTCATAGAATGGCACACATTCTCTTATAGAAGTCGAAGCTATAGCACATTATAATTATAGCCTCCAAGTTGCATAATTAGCTTTTATTATTCTACCCTGAAGAGCAACTATTACATTAGTAGGTTTAAAATAGAGTTTTGAATTTTGTTAAGAGTAATAAGACTATAAATGCTGCACAGAATTAGCTAATTTCGTTTTTTAAAAAAACTAGTACAGGTCCAAGATGAGCTTATCTCTAGGTCCTCAGCTGGATGTCTATTTAAGATAATGTCTAGTTAAGATATTTTCCATCAATGAAATTATAAATTGATTTAATAATTATTGGTTTCAGTTTCTCTTGGGGTAGTTACAACTCTGAAGATTTTTTAAACCTTCTATTTCTAAAAATGCTATCATTTTCCATTTTGGAAATAATTCTAACACTAGCCATCATGTTTCAGAAACAAAGGATTTTTTAGATGTATTTTAATTACATGTAATTATATACATGTTTTTCATTAATTCAACACAAATTGTTTGCCACAGCTGGAGATTTGCAAAGATATTTGCCACAGCTGGATACAAGTGAAGAAGAAACTCTCTTGGAAAATTCCCTTTGTATTTAAGTTAGTTTGTATCCATCATGAGACACTACAGGTGGGGATGGAAAAAGAAGATGGTTAAGAGTACAGATTGGTACTGTTAACAGAATTCCAATCACAACAGATACCAATATGAGTTGATAACTGAAGTTAAACTATTACATATGGGTTACTTCATCCATGAGTCTGAGGAAGGGGTTTGCACAGACCCACTTCTTTGAGAACAAGCTCCTCACAGTTGAAAATGGAAACTAACCAACTCAGCATGATTTGTCTTCCTCAAACTTATCTTGAGAGAATAATTTACCTCATGTTGAACAAACCAATTTGCTAGATAATGATTGTTTCATTTTTAAAGTGTAATTTACAGAAATTACTGGAGATTATCTGTTTTTCAACCACCTGTTTTTTAGATAATGGACACCAATATCTCATAGCACGCTACCAAATGAACTTATTTGACATCCTGTAGAAATTACTTCTTTCCTTCCAACATTTGAGCACCTATCATATATAGGTACTACGGGAGGCCCTGATAATACCCTTACCCTCCAAACAAACAGGAGTGAAACTATATTGGGAGGAAGTGAGAGAATAAAGAGGAGATGAAGGAACATATTTACAATAATTAAAAATTTTAGATTTGCCAAAAATACAGGATATCCATTAAAACTTAAATTTCAGGTGAACAACAAATAATATTTTCGTATAATTATGTCCCATGCAATATTTGGGACACATATGCATTCTTATTTGCTAAATTTGGCAACCCTAAAATGTGTTTGTATATCTAAACCCTTCAGTGAAAGCATAAAAATAAATACACTGGAGACCTGACCGGTGAGGCTAGGTTGGGCATCGTCCCGCGTAGTGAAAGGTAGCTGGTTTGATTCCCGGTCAAGGCACATGCCTGGGTTGGGTTGTGGGCTCAGTCCCTGGTCAGGGTGCACATGAGAGACAGCCGATCAATGTTTCTCTTTCACATCAATGTTTCTCTCCCTCTCTTTCTCCCTCCCTTCTTCTCTCTCTAAAGATAAATAAAATATTTTTTAAAATACACTTCAGAAAAGTACCATGCAAACACTGAGAAGGCAGCATCAAACTCTCTGTGGTTGGTCTCTCAAGGAACAATTATCTGCTTTCTTAGAAGCAGGATAAAAAGGATGACAAGGATGGAGGAAAGGCATTGAGAGAATTAAAGGTGAACCCACATGGAAAAGCAGCCACCAGTATAATCTTGAAAGTTACACACTTATCTGAATCTCAGATTTTTTAGCTATAAAATGTGACTAGTAACTGTGATAATTACATGACACTGCATATGAAAGCTTCTACCAAAAGGATTAGCATATATTAAATTTCAATGAATATTAATTATCATCTATTACCATCAATCCCACACTCCCCCATCCCATCAGATGGCTGGAACAAGACACAGTCCAAGACACAGTACTAAACCAGCACTTCAGCAGAGCTGACCATAGTATGAAACAGACCTCATTTTTAGAGAGCAAACTTCTCCAAAGTGGTGCACAAACTTTATAAATTCTGAAATGGCAAAAACTCCCTTCTTGGAAGTATGACAGGAGAAACTATACCTTAGAGAACAGGTTATAAGACTTTCAAGTACTTATGACTAAACTTTTTGTTTCTCTTAAGGAAAAATCATTTAGCGTAATTGTGACCAGAGGGCTTACCAGTAAACAGCAGTTGGTTTCCCAGTGTCAGGTTTACTTACTCTACCAGGATGCAACTCAGGCCTCTCATATTAAGAGCATCTCCAAGACATGAACCATTGATAGCAAAGACATAATTTACTGCACAGTGGCTCTATTTTAAGACTTATATGAGCTGCAAATCACTTCACATTTTAAAAAATTCAGTCTCAGAGAGGTTAAATCACTTATATAAGGTTACACAGAGACAGGATATAAGTCCAGGCAGTATGGCTCCAGGGTGCACACTCTTAACTTCTGTATTATACTGCCCATGCTACCGTGACCATTTTGTAACTGAGCATGCTGCTATATGAGCCTCACATTCAGCATGAAAAAGTAAAATACACTTCCTATGCAAAAGACTCTATCATCTAATAAAAAATAAACACACAAAAGACACAGACAACACCATAGCTCCAGGCATGATTAAATCCCAAAGTGAGTGGTTTGGGCAGCAAGAGTGATAGAAATTCGGAAGTGCAAAAGGACTTCAGTGGAGGAGGCTGAGCTTAAAGGAATAATGTTTTGTGCCTGATCGATGTTTCTAAAATAGCTTTCCTCTCACGGTTTGGCTTTCTTAATGATTGATGAAGTGTACTGAGCCATTGATTTAACAACCAAGATGAGCATCATTGCTGGAATGATCAATTAGCTGTAATGACTCCTGGTTCCCTCATCCAAACTATATATTTCCATTCTTTTCCAAGATCTTGGCACATCTTCTTTGTGTAGCTTGTGCTTTCTATTGTTTGATTTTTAAATAAGCCTCATCCAGGGCTTTCCTTGGCTAGTATACAGGACCATCCTCCCAATAATTTTAAAGGTCTATAAACCCAGAAATCTTGGCAGTCTGTATATTTGATGGCAAGGTCCTCTGTACCGTGGCTTCTATAAACTTGCATATTGTTAGAAGCAAAATTGGAAATTCAATTTGTACTTCATTAAAGAAAGAAAGGATTTCTACTTAACACTGCCTACCTATCTTTGCCATATTCAAATGACAATTGCTTAGCTGCCATCTTGTGGTAAACAACACACACTGTAAAAAAAAAGTATTCAACATTTCATAGTAAGAATTGAGATTTCCATTTTAATTTCTTCTTAATGGATGTTTCCTATCCTTTTTGCCTGTTCTTACAGTAAGCACTATTTTTTTTTTTTGCTTTGAGGTTTGTTGGATGCCAGAGTAATTTCAGTATTTATACTCCAGCAGTTCTTTTATGACACCAATTTTGCTTTACATGAGAAGTAAAAGATGTTCCAATTTGGATGAATGATTATAAATGCGTGAGAATTTAATACTGCCCTCTTTTGAGACAATTATGAAGTGGTTGAATATGACCACACACACGCACAGTATGTTTTAAAGTCTCAGCACTGTGTACTTCATTCTGAAAGACCACCAGTTAGAGACAGTAAAATAAAACCTACCTTCGCATTTTATTTCCAGTGAGCTCACTCACTATTTCTAAAGTGGGTTAATTTGATTTTTGAGTCTTATTCATTTATGTTGAGAACAGCTTGGCTCCCGCCTCTCACACACTTTGATTTGCCCTTGGATAAGCTTACTTATTCCAACCTTTAAGTTAAGACTTACATATTCAGGCCCTAGCTATAACTCTGGCTAGAGAATGTATGAAGGAGAATTTGCTTCAGAATCAAGTTTGTTGTGTTGCCTGCATTGCTGTGCAATCAAGGTAGGCAGTATGCACTAGTGATTAGGTGCCCTGTGTGTGGACTCAGACTAGCTACATCTGTATTCGGAATCCTGTCTTTCTGTTTTACTAGCTGTTTGACCTTAGGCAAGTCATGTAACACTTTCATGCCTTAGCTTCCCCAGATTTAAAGTGGGGATTATAATGGGATTTATCTCATAAGATTGTTGAGAAAATTAAGTGAATTAACACGTTCTTTGAACAGCATCAAACAGAGGGTATGTACTCAAAAAAATATGAGCTAATATGACTTACCATTTATTACTTATTGTTATACCTTGTATATTGTTAAACAACATTATTGTTGTTTATGCCTGTCTTTCTCCCTAATGTGAGGCCACTCTGCTGATGTCTGACTCTCAATGTTCAATCATCTTTCTCTTTTAATTGGTTTAGCAAATGTTTACTGAGTCTTTAATATGTGCTACACATAATTCTAGGTACTGAAGCTACAAGAGTGAAAAGGACAGGCATGTCTTAAAGTCTCTTATGCAGCTAACAACTGAAAAGTTATTGGATGATAAACAGATAGATTCATGAACAGCATAATTTCTAAAAGTAATTATATGCTAGAAAAATAGGACAGTGTGATGTAATAAAGAGGAAGGGAAATGTAAAAATCTAAAGGCTCAAAAGCCAGACTCTAGATTGTCTACAAAGACAGAGGAATAAAAAAAAAGAAGTGATAGCAAATGAGGTTAGAGAAGTAGGTAGGAGCTGGATAACATAGGGCTTTGTAAGCATGTTAAGGACTTTAGATTTTTTATTAAACTTATTGGGTTGACATCAGTTAATACCATATAAGTTTCAAGTATACATTTCTATGATACTAGATCTGTATATTGCATTCTGTGGACTTAAGGGGTTTTTTTCTAGGTGCAGTGGGAGTCCATTGGAGGGTTTTAAAGCAAGGAGTTATATGATCAAGTGTATGTTTGCTTTTTAAAAGGTCATATTTTCTGTTACATTATCTTAAAAGCTGAGAAGACTTGTCTTCAGAGAATGAAGCAGATGTATTAATAGAAACAAATGTGTGAGATGACAAGAGTCTCTTCCTCAAGATTAGATGCATTTATACCTGTGAATTCCATATACCCCTTTATAACAAATTCTCACTTTTTTGCTTATATTTCTAATTGTTTTCTGTTGATTGCCAACCAACTAAAATATTTCTAATTACTTCACTCATTTACCTCTAAGCTTGCAATATTCATTCTCTCTACCTTTCTCATAATACTGATTTTACCTTTACTTCCGTTATAAACATCTTCACAGCAAAATATATATATATATATATATATATATATATATATATATATATATGTAATTGTCTTCTAATGCCTACAAGTGCAAAGCAACTGAATCTACAGTCTTCTGGTGGTATTCCTGTGTACCATTCTGTCTTTTACTGTGACAGATCTAGTAGCCAATGGGTTAACAAAACTAGGACACATTGGGTGCTACAGACTGTGGAAACATGTCAAGTAATGGGAATTGCCAGATGGAACAAAGATGGTCTCCAAGAAAATAAAATAACAGTTATGTTGCATGGATAACATAGTTATCCACATGTTAACATAGTGATAGCAGTGGGTAAAATAATTACTCAACAAATATACAGAGCCCAGACACAAAGACTTTAGGAACACAGTATTCAAAGATCTAAGCTTGCAGGCAGCACCAAGGAAAGTTTGGTAGCTCATAATGAAGTTTTCGCCATAGGAATGTAGGTTGGGATCAGAACTGGCAAGAACAAGTCAGGGTCCTCCTCATCCCTCAAGACTGGATAGCCTGTCAAGACAGAAAAGTCTCAGGGACCAAGTAGAGGCACAGTTGCTTGAACTAGGATTTAAAAAATGGAGAACTATAATCGCGTGCCTTGATTCTGAATTCCCCATGTCTTGGGAGATACAGATGAATTTGCAATTGGTAGGGGGCTAAGATCAAAGACTCCAAATGTTCCACAAACCTCCTAAATTACCTTGATTTATGAGTTGCATATTGATGCAGAAAGTAGCATAAACCACTGAGTATTCAACTTGTTTGTCTCTTCAACTACTGTTCTCCTTGGGAAAGGTCAAATTTGTGAGATGCAAGCCTATTCTCTAACAACTCAAGTGAAACCAAAAAATACCTTCTCAGAGGCACTGAACACTTCCAATTTGATAATGTTTTTGGTCTCGAGTCAAGAAAACTAGTGCCTAGAGAATCAGGTAGGTCACTGAAATACATTGCTGGCCAAAGAGCTAACTGCATAATAATATATTTCAGAGTAACATCACTGAGAAATTGCATTTTTATACTTCTGTCTTCTCCAGTCTAAATGGGCAATAAGTGAAGTGAAACCAACTCATGGCCTCAAAGAAAAAAAGCAAAAGCTGATGTTATCTTATAAATCTTAAATTAATGTTTATATTAACCTCCCCTCAAAATGCTGCTGCTTCAATCAAGCAAGGAAACTTTGTGATCTTAGTGGCACTTCCCAGCTTAAGATTAAGACAAAAATGCATGTTTTAAATAAGTTATTAACTTTCTGGGTCAAAATGAATCTTTCTGATCTTAAAATGGTTAATCTTCTTTCCTGGGTCTTTGAGAAAGGGCTTGAAATTTTCTGCAAAATGCTGTTTTTATTTTCAACTATGCCTACTGCAAAATTATCGATAGTGCCCAACAAATATCACAAAAGTCAGAACAGAATCTATAACCTCCATTGCCATACAACTGGAGAGAGTCACAGAGAGATGATGAAGTATCTAAACCACATAGCCTTGAAAAGCTGAATGTTTACTACATGAGTACTGCAGAGGTTTGAGGAATTGCACTTTGGGTGCTAGGATCAACACTTTCATTGCTTTGCGGTTTTCCCATTAGAAAGCCTTATTAATCACATTAATGCTGCTTGCTTGATTTCAGTATTGCATTTCTATCACATGTGTTCTGAAATCACCAATAATGGATAATACAATGCTGGATGCTTCTAGAGTGATGACACATAACCATGTAAATTAGTGGCAATCCAAATTCATGAACATTGCTTAGAGATCCTATTACATACTCCACCTCCCATTCCACTGAGGCATTTCCCAAACCTTAACTGCCCTCTTCATAACCCCTAAATAGGGCCAACTAAATAATTTTCAGGGCCCAGTGCAAAATGAAAATGCAAGGCCCCTGGTTCAAAATGGAAAATAAAAGCATTTTTTTTTACTTCTGCAACCTCTGCCTCAGTCGATCACAATATTCTTGTAATTAGTACATAGTACTGCACTCCCTCAGGTGCAGGGATACTCCTGGGACAAATGTAGACACTCATTATTATCCAGGTCCCTGCCCCTACCACTTAAGGAATGGGCCTTGCACAACTGACCCTGATCCTCAACATACTCCTACCCAGGCCTCTGCCAGTGACACAGGGTGGGCAGCAATAACTTGGCAGGGACAGGGGAGTGGGCATACA
The DNA here is from genome assembly GCA_004024845.1 of Tonatia bakeri. Lineage (NCBI taxonomy): Eukaryota > Metazoa > Chordata > Mammalia > Chiroptera > Phyllostomidae > Tonatia > Tonatia bakeri. Next base: position 40,885 of record PVIA01003985.1, read on the forward strand.
AGAATCAGTTCTGGGGAGAAAGCAGGAGGTAAAACCATGCATGGGCTGGAGCAGCTTATCCAGTGCACCAAGAACCACATACATTCCACATTCCCATCAGACATCACTTGCACAGAACAAATTCAAAGGTAAAATGATTTAGAATTCCAAGATGGCAATCACAGAGTATTAAAACACCAATTGTGGAGTCCCGCTCTGAGTGTGGAGCCCTGTGTGACTGCATTGGTCACTCTCTCATGAAAACCACTCTGCCCTAACACATCTTTGCCCCACTACACAGAAAATAGAGGTTCGAGGCATGGACTTCTTCACCTTACTAATCCATCACTCACAACTACAGCAATACCCTGTACCCATCTCTTCTTTTATAATTTCATCAAATGAAATGAGCTTCATTCTTGTCAAAGCTAATTCATTTAGGTGTCCTCTGCATTCTATTCCAGTATCATTTCCTCTGATACTTTCTCCTGCCAAGTGTATTTACTCTTTCCTAATCAATATCTTCCTCTATATTGGCACTTCCCTTTCACCTTATAAGTGTATCTAAATCTTGACCACATCTTTAAAACCCTCTACTGATCCTGAATACAGCTCTATCTTATTTCCTTAATTATATGCACAGAGCAAATCTTTCTAGAAATAGTAATCCAGCTTCAAAATGCGCCCCAAATCTAACCTCTTTAAACCATCTCTATTATTCCCCTAGTCTTAGCCAGAGTCACCTCTCTCCTAATTTACTGCAATACTCTGCTGAATAGTTTATCTGCTTCCAACTCTTGCCCTTCTAGAATCCATTCTCCACAAAGCAGTCACAGTGATTTTTCAGAACACAAGTCCAGAACTATCAATCTTTCACTCTAAACCCATGACAGATACCAGGTATGGGGTACTTTTTCTGTAATACAGTGTTTTAATTTTATGTAGTCTTATTGGTCAATCTCTTCCTTTGTTGTTTCTTCCATTAATTTATCCTCAGAAAATTTCTTCTCAGCTAAAGCTAAATAAATATTCACCTTTATTTTTTGTGGTCTTCATCATTTTTTTGTTTCTCATATTCAACTATTTAATGAATCTGATATGAAGAAATAATTGGGATATAAATTTATTTTTCAAACATTTAAACAATTGTACCAGCACCACTCACTGAATAATTCTTCTATTTCTCCTATAAATTTGTAAGGTCATATTGGCCATATTCTAAATTCTTTATAAAATCAAGTGGGGTTTTTTTTGCTGTTGGTAATAGTAGTGGTAATGGCAATTCCAGAACAATTTCATCATCCTCATAAGAAATTCCATACACATTGGCAGTCACTGTCAATTCTCCCTTCACCCCATCCCTGGCAACCATTAATCTACTCATGTCTCTGTGGATTTTCCTCTTCAGAACATTTCATGTAAATGGAATCATACAATAATGAGGCCTTTGTTTTCAACTTCTTTCATTTAGCCTAATGTTTGCAAAGTTCATCAATGTTGTTGAATGATCAATACTGTGCATCTTTCTGTTGCGAGTAATATTCCACTTTAGGGGTTTACCGAATTGTATTTTTTCATCTATTGATGGATACTTGGATTGTTTCTACTTTTTTACTGATAATGAGTAATGCTTCTATTAATATTCATGTACAAGTTTTTGTGTGACTATATGTTTTTAATTCTCATAGATATATACTTAGGAATGAAGTTGCTGGGTGATATATTAATTCTCCATTTAACTTTTTGAGGAAGTAGCAAATTGTTTTCCACAGTAGCCACATTTTAAGTGTGAGCATTCACAAATTCATGAGCAATTCATCAAAGTATAAGCATTCCTATTTCTCCACACCATCCAACACTTGTTACTGTTTGTCTTCATCATACAAACAACCTAGTTGATGTAAATGGGTGCCTCATTTTGGTTTTGATTTGTATTTCCCTAAGAATGAATAATATTAAGCATCTTTTCATATGCTTAATGACCATTACCTTTGGACAAATATCAATTCATGTCCTTTGCCCATTTTTAATTGGGTTGTTTGTCTTTTTGTTGTTCAGTTTTAAATGTTCTTCATACACTCTGGATACAAGTCACTTACCACATATATGATTTGGAAATATTGTCTCACATTCTGTGGAGTGCCTTTTCACTTACTTGATACTACCCTTTGAATCACAAAAAAAGTTTTTTTAAACATTTATTAAGTCCAATTTATCATTTTTTCTTTTGTTTATGTTTATGGCATCATATCTGAGAATACAATGCCATATCTAAGGTCATGAAGTTTTATGTCTAAGGTTTCTTCTAACAGTTTTATAGCTTTGGCATTTTCATATAGGTGTGTGATCCATTTTGAGTTAACTTTTGTATATGAGTGATGAAAGGGTCCAACTTCATTATTTTGCACACGGATGTGCAGTTGTTTCAATACCACTTTTTGAAACAACTATCTTGGTACCCTCATAGAAAATCAGTACGAATGTGAGGATTTATTTCTGTAATCTCAATTCTGTTCCATTGTTCTGTATGTCTATTCTTACACTAGCACTACACTGTCTTGATTATGATAAATGTGTATTAAATTTCAAAATGAGGAACTGTGAATCCTCCCACTTTATTCTTCTTTCCAACATTATTTTGGCTGTTCTGAGTCCCTCGCATTTCCACATGAATTTTAAAATCAGTTTACTAATTTCTGCAAAAACAGTAAGTGTGATTTTGAAACAGTTGTATTGAATCATCAAATCAGTTTGAAGAGTTTTGCCATTTCATGATATTTAGTTTTTCAATCCAAAAGCATGGGATATCTTTCCATATATTTAGGTCCAGATCCTCTTTAATTTCCTTCAGTGATGTTTTGTATTTGTCAGTGTACAAGCCTCGTACATCCTTGGTTAATTTATTCCTAAGTATTTTGTTCTTTTTCATGCTATTCTAAATGGAATTTTCTTTTAATTTTTTAATTATTCAAATTATTTATTAATTTAATAACAAATTATTCTATAAATTAATATTAATATTACATTTATTTTATTGGTTTTGGACCTCAGTAGTAGAAAATTGAGCCACATTCCTCTGTTTATACCACTCCCAGCATCAGACTGAATAAGATCTCTCTCTTGCTTTATTTTACTTTATTTACTTTATCTCTTTTGTTCCTAATCCCTGTAGCTCATTTCCCTCCTACTTCTCTTTTTTTAAAAGATTTTATTTATTTATTTTTAGAAATAGGGGAAGGGGGAAAGAAAGGGAGAAAAACATTGATACACAAGAGAAACATTGATCAATTGTCTCTCTCATGCCCCCAACTGGGGACCTGGCCTTCAACCCAGGCATGGAATTTTCTTTTTTTAATATATAATCTTTATTATATTTTTTCCATCACCATTTAGTCCCCTTAGCCTCCCTCCCCCAGCAATCACCACCTTGTTTTCCATGTTCATGACTCCATTTTCTTTTTTTGTTTCTAATTTCATTTTGATACTGTTAATTGCTATCATAGAGAAATACAATTGACTTTTGTATACTAATCTTGGCTCCTACAGCCTTGCTGAAGTTTTTATTTATTTTTTATTAGGGAGTTAGTGGATTCTTCAAGATCTTATAAAATCATATTCTCTGTAAATAGATATTTTTATTCATTTTTTGTACCTGGATGCCTTTTATTTCCTTTTTTCTCAATTTTCCTTGCTAGAACCACTAGTAAAATACAGGTGGTAAGAGTGGACATCCTGGTCTTTTTTACTATTAGGGAGAATGCTCTCAGTCTTTCATCATTAAGTATGATGTTATCTGTGGGAATGTTGTAAATGCCCTTTATCAGGTTCAGAGGGTTCCCTTGTATTCCTAGTTTTTTATCATGAAAGGATATAAGATTTCACGAATGCTTCTTCTATGTCTCTTGGGATGCTGGTGAGCTTTTTATCTTTTAATTTATCGATATGGTACATTCATTGATTTGAGCTATTAAACCAAACATTCAACCAACCAACTAACCAACCAACCATGGTTTAGATAAACCCCCATTGGACATGGTATATAAGCCTCATATAATAAAATATACCTGTATATACAATCACATAATATGTACCTTTATGTTATATATAATTATATAGTATATATAATGTATATAATCCTTATATGTGTTTGGATTCAGTTTGCTTGTACTACATATTGTTGTGGATATTTGTATCTCTATTCATAAAGAATATTGGCCTATAGTTTTCTTTCCATGTGATTTTTTCATCTGGGTAATGCTGGATATAGAGAATGAGTTGGCACATGCTCCATGATCTTCTATTTTTAGAAGAGTTTGTGAAGGACTGGTGTTAGTTCTTCCTTAAACATTTGATAGGAATCACCAGCAAAGTTATCTGGTCCTGCTTTTCTTTGTGAGAAATTTTTGATTACTGACTCAATTATTTTTTTTAATTTTATTTATTCATTTTTAGAGAGAGAGGAAGAGAAGGAGAAAGAGAGAGAGAAATATCAATGTGTGGTTGCCTCTCACACACTCCATACTGGGGATCTGGCCCACAACCCAGGCATGTGCCCTGCCTGGGAATTGAACTGGTGACCCTTTGGTTCGCAACTGGCACTCAGTCCACTGAGCTACACCAGCCAGGACTGACTCAATTATTTTAATTGCTAAAAGTTTATACACATTTTCTCTTTCTTTATGAGTTAGTTTCCATAGTTTGTGTCTAAGAAAATGTCCATTTCATCAAAGTTATCTAATTTGTTGACATACTATTATTTAGTGTTCCCTTGTAATCTTTTTTATTTCTGAAAAGTCAATAGGAATTTTCCCTCTTTCATTCCTGGTTTTAGCAATTTAGATACTTCTGTTTTTCTTGTTCAGTATACCTAAAGTTCTGTTAACATTGTTGATTTTTCAATCAAGTTTTGGTTTCTTTTATTTTCTTTCTCTTTTATTCTTGATAAAGTTTTTATTTTCATTTATTTTCATTCATATATTTTCTTCTACTTATTTTATATTTAGTTTGTTTTTCTTTTTCTAATTTTTAAAGGTAAAAGCTTAGGTTATTGATTTGAGATAAATGTTCCTCTAGAAGAAGGCAGCGAAGGTAAACATGGCTCGTTTCTTTGCACAGCCACAACAAAATTACAACTAAAATATAGAACAACCATCACTCAGAACTGTCAGAAAATTAAGCTGTATGGAAGTCCAGCAACTAAGAAATTAAATGAACCACATTCATACAGACAGGTAGGAGGGATGGATGGGTGGAGACACAGAGACATGGAACTGGCTGGTCCTAAACCCATGTGTGGTTGATATAAAACAGAGGAATATCTAGAAACTGAGGGATCCCTCCCCCACACCAGACCACCCAGCCAAGGTTTCCAGTACCAAGAACATAAGTTCCCATAACTTCTGGCTGTAAAAACCAGTGGGTGTTGGGTCAGTGGAAGGAACTGCAAGATTCTCATGCCTCTCTTCTTAAAGGGCCTCGCACTGCACACAGACTTATTCACACTCACTCCCTCTGAGCTCCAGCACTGGAGTAGCAGCTTGAAGGGCATCAGTGGTATATAGGGAGGAACTGAAATGTCTGACATCAGAGCAAGTGCTGGGGGACAACTCCCTCCCAGGCAGAACTGCAGACAGTGGCCATAGTCCCTTTTCTGAGCTCTCCCACACACAGAGCCACAGCACAGAAGCACTATATCTGAATCTCCATCAACCTGGTTCACACAGTAAGCCATGCCCTGACCATTACATAAGGCCCTTTGCCATCCAATTACAGGCCCACCCAACCTGGTAACAGTGGCTTTTCCACATGAAGGGCTTTGCTAGGCACAGGCTTCAGACCTTCCTAAATCTGCTCAAACAAGCAAGATTTAGGGTTGAGCCCAGCCCCCTACTTCTCACTGAGTGGTCCCAGGCCCAGCACTAGCAGCAGTCATCTGCAGCTAGCTCACTTTATAGCATATGCAAAGTGGCCCAATACAGAACAGAGGGGTAGGCTGACCTTGGCCTGTACCACCTGTGAACACCCAGAGCCTGCACACCCAGTGGAAAATTACAGACCATGCTGGAGCACCACCCAAACACCTCCGCAAGCCACAGAGGGAGGTGGTTGTTGGCCAGGGGTCACAGCCATTCCTACAAGCTGTCTGGCCTGAGCAAATCCCTCCCATTGACCTGTTGACAGCAATCAAGGCTCAACTATAAGAGAAAGGTATACTCAGTCCAGACAAAGGACATACCTTGAGTACCCAGCTTGAGTGATAGTGGAGGCTGTGCCACCAGACCCTACAGGACACCTACTACATTAGGCCACACTACCAAGACATGGAGTCAAAGCAGTTCTACTTAATACATAGAAACAAACACAGGGAGGCTGTCAAAATGAGGAGACAAAGAAGCGTGGCCCAAATGAAAGAACAAAACAAAACTTCAGAAAAAGAACTAACCAAAATTGAGATAAGCAATCTATCAGACGCGGAGTTCAAAATACTTGTTATAAGGGTGCTTAAGAAACTCAGCAGGCACTTCAACAGCATAAAAATACATAGGCAAAAAAAGAAGGCTATACTAACTGAAAAAAAAGAACAATTTACAGGGAATTAACAGTGGAATGGATGAAGCCAAGAATCAAATCAATGATTTGAAACATAAGGAAGAAAAATATGTCCAATCAGAACAGCAAGAAAAAAAAGGAATACAAAAAAATCAAGGATAGTGTGAGGAGATTCTGGGACAAATTCAAGCATTCCAACATTTGCGTCATTGGGGTACCAGAAAGAGAAGACAAAGAGCAAGAAATTGGAAGCCTATTTGAAAAAATAATAAAAGAAAACTTTCCTATTTGGTGGAGGAAATAGAAATACAAGTCCAGGAAGCACAGAGTCCCAAACAAGATGGATGTAAAGAGGACCACACCAACACACATCATGATTAAAATGCCAAAAGTTAAAGATAATGACAGAATCTTAAAAGCACCAAGAAAAAGGCAGATAATCACCTATACAGGAGTTCCCATAAGACGGTCAATTGATTTCTCAAAAGAAACTTTGCAAGTTAGAAGAGATCAGCAAGAAGTATTCACAGTGATGAAAAGCAAGGACCTAAAACAAGATTACTCTATCCAACAAAGATATCATTAAGAAATGAAGAGCAGCCCTGTCTGGTGTGGCTCAGTTGTTGAGTGCTGGCCTGTGAATCAAAAGGTTGCTGGTTCCATTCCCAGTCTAGGGCACACACCTGGGTTGCAGGCCAGGTCCCCAGTAGGAGATGTATGAGAGGCAACCATACATTGATATTTCTCTCCCTCTCTTTCTCCCTCCTTTCCCCTGTCTAAAAGATAAATAAGATCTTTAGGAGAGCATTATGCTAAGTGAAATAAGCTAGGCGGTGAGGGACAAATACCATATGATCTTACCTTTAACTGGAACATAATCAACAAAAGAAAAAAGCCAACAAAATATAACCAGAGACATTGAAATTAAGAGCAATCTAATAACAGCCAGAGGGGAGGGGGGAGGGGACAGTGGGGAGAAGGGTTTTCAGGAACTACTATAAAGGACACATGGACAAAACCAAGGGGGAAGGTAGAAGCAAGGGAAGGAGGTGGGTTTGCCTGGGGGTTGGGGGGGATGCAGACAACTGTAATTGAACAACAATAAAATACTTTTTAAAAAAATTAAATTTCTTAGTTAAAAAAAAAGAAATGAAGGGCAGATAAACTTCTTCCCAGGCAAGTTAAAGCTAAAGGAACTCATCATCACCAAACCATTATTATATGAAATGTTAGAGGGACTTATTTAAGAAAAAGAACATCAAAATGATGAACATTAAAATGGCAATAAATATATAACTGTCAACAATTGAATCTGCAATAAAGCTATCAGCTGATTTCTCAATAGAAACACTACAAGCCAGAAAAGCCAAGACCAGTAACCAATAATATTCTACCCACCAAGGCTGTTATTGAAAATGGAAGGTGAAATAAGGAGCTTCCCAGACCAAAAAAAAAAAAAAACCTAGAGTACATCTCCATCAATTTAGCATTGCAAAAGATGCTAAAGAGACTACTTTAAGAAGATGAAGAAAAAGAAAGAGAGAAAGAGAAGAATATGGACACAAAGGGGAAAATGGCAAAGAATAAGTGCCTATCAATAATAACCATAAATGTGAATGGATCAAATGACAAAATCAAAAGACATAGGATAGCTGAATGGGTAAAAAAAATACAACCTACATAGATGTTGTCTACAAGACACCCACCCCAGAACAAAAGACTTACATAGGCTGAAAGTGAAGGCATGGAAAAAAATATTCCAAGCAAATGGAAAGAAAAAAAAACTGGGGTAGCAATATTTCTATCAGACAAAGTGGACCTCAAAACACCGTCCATAACAAGAGACAAATAAGATCACTACACAATACCTAAGGGAGTTGTCAAACAAGGGATATAATCCTTGTAAACATGTATGCACCCAAGATAGGAGCACCTAAATTAAAAGGAAACTCTTGGAGGACTTTAAGAAGGAGATTGACAAAAATACAGTCATCATAGATTTACATTCCACTGTCAACAATGGAAAGATTGTCCAAACAAAAATCAACAAGAACACTGGGGCACTGAATGACACCCTAGATCAAATAGACTTAATTGATATATGCAGAACCTTTTACTCCAAAGAAGCAAAATATACATTCTCTTCTAAGGCACATGGATAATTTTCAAAGACAGACCAGACAGTAGGACATAAAACAAACCTCAACAAGTTCAAGAAAATTGAAATCATATCAAGCATCTTCTAAGATCACAATGACCTGAAACTAGAAACCAACCACAAGGAAAAAACTCAAAACATTCAAACATATGGGGACTGAATAACATGTTATTAAATAATGAATGGGTTAACAATGAGATCAAGAAATAAATAAAAGAATACCTGGAAACAAATGAAAATAAACACACAACAACCCAAAACCTATGGGACACAGAGAAGGAATTCCTGAGAGGGAAGTTCATAGCAATACACCCTACCTAAAGAAGATAGAAACGTTTCAAACAAGCAACCTAACCCTACATCAAAAAGAACTAGAAGAACAAGAACAAAGACCAGAGCAAGTAAAAAGAAGGAAATAATCAAAATCAGAGAAGAATTAAATGACATAGAGGCTAAAAATCAATTAACAAAATCAATGAATCCAGAAGCTGATTCTTTGAAAAGATAAACATAATTGACAAACATTTGACCAGACTCATCAAGAGAAAAAGAGAAAGGACCCAAACAAATAAAATCAGAAATGAAAGAGTAGAAGTAACTATTGATACCTCAGAAATACAAAGGATTGTAAGAAATTACTGCCAAATTACACTTGGCAAATGACTATATGCCAAGAAATTGGACATATGGATGAAATAGATAAACTTCTACAAACATACAATCTTCCAAAACTAAATCAAGAAGAAGCAGAAAGCCTGAATAGATTGATAACAACAAGTAAAATTGAAGCAGTAATCAAAAACTTCCCAGCACACAAAAGCCCTGGACTGGATGGCTTCACAGGTAAATTTTACTACACATTCAAAGAACTAACTCCTATCCTTCTCCAACTATTCCAAAACATTTAGGACACAGAAGATTCCAAAACCATTTTATGAAGACAATAATATACTAATTCCAAACCAGATAAAGACACAACAAAGAAAAAAAAACTACAGGCCAATGACCCTAATGAACATAGATGATAAAATCCTCCACAAAATATTGGCAAACCACATTCAGCAATACATAAAAAAGATCATACACCATGATCAAGTGGGATTCATCCCAGAGATACAAGGATAGTACAGCACTCACAAATAAATAAGTGTAATACATCACATAAACAAAGTGAAGGATAAAAACTACATGATTGAATCAATAGACGCTGAAAAACCATTTGATAAAATTCAGCACCCATTTCATGGATTGAAAGAATTAAATCATTAAAATGTCCATATTACCCAAAGCAATCTATAGATTCAACACAAGTTTTATTAAAATACCAATGGCATATTTCACTCATCTAGAACAAATACTCCAAAAATTTATATGGAATCAAAAAGACCCCAAATAGCCTCAGCCATCTTGAAAAAGAATAAAGTTGGAGGGATTGCAATACCTGAGATAAAACTATACTGCAAGGCCACTGTAATCAAAACAGCCTGGTACTGGCATAAGAACAGACACATAGATCAATGGAACAGAATATACAGCCCCAAAATAAACCCTTGTCTCTATCATCAATTAATATTTGACAAAGTGGGGACAAGCATACAGTGGAGTAAAAATAGTCCTTCCAATAAATGTTTTTCGGAGAATGGGACTGGTACATGCAAAATGAAACTACACCACCAATTTACACCATTTGCCAGAATAAACTAAAAATGGGTAAAAGGTGTAAATATAACTCATGATACCATAAAAGTTGTAGCAGAAAACATAGGCAGTAAAATTTCAAATATCCCACATAGCAATATTATTGCCAATACACCCCCAAGGGCAAGGGATATAAAAGAAAGAATAAACAAATGGGACTATATCAAATTAAAAAGCTTCTACACAGCTAAAGAGACCATCATCAAAATGAAAAGGGAACCAAGTGTGTGGGAGAACATATTTACCAATGATACATCAGGCAAGGGTTTAATCTCCAAAATATATAAAGAACTCATGTGACTCCACACCAGGAAGACAAATAATCCAATTTAAAAAAAAAAATGGGAAAAGGACTTGAACACACTTCTCCAAGGAGGACATACAGAGGGCATATAGACATATGAAAAGATGCTCAGCATCACTAGCCATCAGAAAGATGCAAATTAAAACCACAATGAGATACCACTTCACACAAGTGAAAATGGCAACATTAACAAATCAAGTGCTGGCCAGGTTGTGGAGAAAAGGGAGCCCTTTTTCACTGTTGGTGGGAATGCAGACTGGTGCAGCCCCTGTGGAAAATAGTATGGAATTTCCTTCAAAAAATTAAAAATGGAACTGCCTTTTGACCCAGAGGTTCCACCGCTAGAATTAAACCCTAAGAATTCCGAAACAGCAATTCAAAAGAAATTATGCACCCCTACATTCACAGCAGCACTATTTACAACAGCCAAGTGCTAGAAGCAGCCTAAGTGCCCATCAGTAAATAAGTGGATCGAAAAACTGTGGTATATTTACATGGTGGAATACTACGCAGCAGAAAAAAGGAACTCCTACCTTTTGCAACAGCATGGATGGTCCTGAAGAGCATTACACTAAGTGAAATAAGCCAGGCAGTGAAAGTCAAATACCATATGATCTCACTTGTAAGAGGAATGTAATGAACAAAACAAATAAGCAAAGTAGAACCAGAGACTGACAGCAACCAGGGGAAGTGGGGAGGGGCATAATGGTGGAAAGAAGGGGAAAGGACTAGTCAAAGAACATGTATGAATGAGCCATGGACATGGACAACGATGTGGGGATTGACTGTAGGAGTGGGGGCTAGGCTAGGTGGAAGCAGGCAGAGGAGGAAAAATTGGGACAGCTGTAATCAAATAACAAAAAATTTTTCCTTTAAGCATTACTTTAGCTCAGTCCCATAGGTTTTGGTATATTGTGCTTAATTTTTCATTCACCTCAAAATAATTTCTAATTTTACTTGTGATTTCTACTATGATCCACTAGTTACTTAGAAATGTGTTGTGTAACTTTCACATATTTGTGAACTTCCCACATTTTCTTGTTATTGATTTCTAATGTCACTCCATTGTGACTGGAGAACATTGTATCATATTGAAAATTGAAATTTGTTACTGTTTGTTGTATGGACCTCTCTACAGGGTTTGTTGTTGATATTTGGTGGTGGTGGTGTTATTTATTGACATTCTGAACTAATTTTGTAAAGTCTGTGTTACTTTTTATGTCTCTGCTTGGTTAGCTTAGTGGTCAGATAATGATTGGACAAAGATTTTATTAAGCATTTGGACCAATAAGTCTTCCCATCTTTTCCAGGGGCTCTGTGTGCATCTTGGGAAACACCATCACCACTCAAACAGTTTTGAGTTCTGCTACAGTTTTCATTTCCTCTGTATGCAGAACCTCAAGATCAGCCAGATATAAAAGCTTCATGCCTTCTCAAATCTCGCTGGAGCATGTGCACAGATGTGCGCAGTCTTGGGCATGCACAAAGCCTTCTAAATTTCCAGAATTGTGTCAGAGCCTTTCAAAGCCTCTATGGACATCATTCCCCAGCTTTTCTTTCTACACTTTATGGTTTGTCTATTGTTTGCTTCAGTTATCCACAACATTAAGCAGCTGCAAAGTTAATTACTTTCCTGTAATCAGTTTCAGCAACCACCCCTGAGGAAAAGGCTTTCCACATAGGGTAAGCTCCGAGTCAGGTCAAGTAAAGATAAACTGTAGAACTGGGGTTATCTATGGAACTGACAAGTCAAATAATAGCAGTTTGCAGAAAGGGGGCTCCAATCTCACTCTGATTCCTCCAATAGTTGTTAAGCTCTTGGTTTTCACCATGAGTGTGGGCTTTTCAATTTCAAAACTAACGTTGAGATTAGGAGAGGGGCATAAAAAATAAGGCATGTTATTATGCCACAAGGTCCACTGTTCAACCATTTTTTAAATAAATAAATAAATAAACAAACAAACACACTACAGAATGGTTCTAACATTTGGTTAATTTCCAGAGTCCTGAAAAAGTTATTCTAGCAATTTTTGTCAGTGTTCTCACTTTATCATGAAGGAGAAAATGTTCAAAGGTCCTTTATCTGCCATTCTCATCAATGTCACTCTACTTTGGTTTACTTTTCAACCTAACAATGTTTAACTTGAATTTTATTTTAAAAATACAGCAGCCATACAAATTTATTAAATACCATTAGAAAATAAAATGGAAAAATTAAAATCCAAAAATATTACCCTCCATTATTAATATTTTGATGTATATAAAGGATATCAAAATATTTGTCTCAAGTGCCAGTTTTGCTTGATTTATAATAACTACAGTGAAAATGACATTGACAAGGCTCTTGAGACCATACCTAGGTTTGTTTACACCGTTTCATTTGTTATGTCTGCCAGGAATGTAGAAGGGGAAGTAATAGGAAGCATGTTACACATTTGTACCCTTGGTAAATATTTTTTAATTATTTGTCCTATGTGAACCACAAATAATTTTCTCCACAGTAATGGAACAGTATAATATGTTATTTTATAATCTTCTTTTTTCCAGATACCTTCATTTTCACTAAGTAATATGTAATGAGCATTTGTGTCAATAAATATCTATGTCTGGCCCTGGCTGTTGTGGCTCAGTGGATTGAGTGCCGACCTGCAAACCAAAGGGTCACCCTTTGGATTCCCAGTCAGGACACAGGCCTGGGTAGTGAGCCAAGATCCCCAGTAGGGGGTGCGTGAGAGGCAACCACACATTGATGTTTCACTCCCTCTTTCTCCCTCCCTTCCCGTCTCTCGGAAAGTAAATAAAATCTTAAAAAAATAAATATCCATATCTGCAATATTAAACCTTCTCTTTATAATATCAAATGGATAATGACAATTGATTATCTTTTGTTACTCAAGTTGTTTTTAATTTTTTACCTTTAAAAACAGCATTGGGCCCTAGCTGGTGTGGTTCAGTGGATTGAGCACCAGCTTGCAAACCAAAGGGTCTTAGGTCCAAATCCAAGTCAGGGCACATGCCTGGGTGTGGGCCAGGTCCCCACTAGGGAGTACACAAGAGGCAACCACACGCTGATGTTTCTCTCCCTCTTTTTCTCCCTCCCTTCCCCTCTGTCTAAAAATAAAATAAATATGTCCTGGTTGGTGTGGGTCAGTGGATTGAGCACCAGTCTGAGAACTGAATGGTCACAAGTTCGATTCCCAGTCAGGGCACATGCCTGGATTACAGGCCAGGCCCCCAGTGGTTGCTTGTGAAAGGTAACCACACATTGAGGTTTCTCTCCCTCTCTTTCCCTTCCTTCCCCTCTCTCTAAAAATAAATAAATAAATAATCTTTAAAAATAAAAAATAAAGAAAAATAAAAACAGCATTGTGATGAATAAAGTATATGCAACCTTCAAACACTAGACAAACTATGTTGTTCAGATACATTTGTGGGACTGAAATTTTTTGGATTAATAAGCGTTATAATTGTGACATTTTTATTTATATTACTCAATATCATTCATAAAATTTATTGCAACTTATAATTCTACTGGCACCATATTAAATTGCCTGGTCCCCAAAAGTTTGTTAATATTGTATGGTATCATTATTATAATCTTTGCCATGGAATAATAAAATAATTATTTTATTATTTATTTTTTAGTCCTTTATTAATGATGTCAATCCTTTAAAAAACTATTTTTTGACATATTTATTTTCCCTTTAGGAATGGCCTATTTTGATGTAGCAGGAGATTAATCTTTTCAATTGTCTTGCATCTAATATTAACTATGTATTTTAAAAATTTATCTTATATATATAAACGTACTTCTTTCCAGTTTTAAAAATTTTGCCTATGAAAGTACTCTAAAAAGCCAAGTAATTTCTTATACAGTCTCCAGGTACAAATAGATTTGTGTAATCCTGGGGCTCTTAAAAAGAATTTATTGTAATTGAAACATTTTATTTCTGGCAAAAAGAAATTCACAGACTTAGAAGTCATCACTACTACACTTTCGGACCACTAATAATCATTCATTGTCTTCTTTTCTCCCTAAAGATATAAGTATTATCTGAATTTTTTAGAAGTTTATAATCCATTTAGAGTATTTATCTGTTCTCTTCTTAGCTCAAAAGATTAATTTGATAATTACCTTCTATATAAATTTTCAATTTTTAAAAATTTCAACAGTAATACATAAATGCAAATGTACTTAAAAGTCAAAATGAGGATGAAGATAGGGATATAGGGAAAATGTACACATGAATCACCAACCTTCCAAACTCATTTTTTCACCACTAGAAAATAAGCTCTATGATCAATTGTTTCCCATTTTGTTTTGTTAATATGCCCCAAGTACCCAGAACAGTGCCTGACACTTAAATATCTGCTCCATCAACATTTTTTTAATGTAACACTTTAACAAATGAATGAAATAATGAATACTTAAGCACAGATACAGTTAACTTTTCTCTTCACTTCACATAGGTATATGTATGTATAAAGTTTTCCTCTTATTTTTAAGTCATCATACTAAAATTATTTTGCAATTTAATATTTTCCCCATAATATTATAATTTGAACATCTTTTCACTAAATTTTGATCTAGTTTATTTTTTAAGAGCTGCATTGTAATCCATAGTGGAGATGGATCATGATTCTTTTATCCATTCCCTATTGACACAAGTTTTCCCTCACAATGTTGTGTTATTTAAAAAGTTCTTCGAGAAACATTTCTGTCTGTCTGTGTGTGTGACGTGTGAGTATTTCTATAGGACAGATTCATTCCCAAAGGTGAAATGTGTTACTGTGTTAATGTGTCCCAAATTGCTCCCTACAAAGTTTTGGCAATTTATTCTCCCACTCAGAGCTGATATTGTACTGGTATGCACTGGTGGAGTGTACTGACTGGTATCCATTATTGGTGCAAGCCAGAGCATGCTAATTATTAAATTTATTCAGTGTCTTGCTCTGCACAAAAATTATATTAAAGTTTCTTTCTCCCACACCTTCATCCACACCGAATATTAACAATCTTTTCAGTTTTCAAAACAATGACTGCAGAATAATATATATTATTGCTTTAATTTGCATTTCTCTGATTATTAATTAGGTTAAGCATTTTTTAGAGAAAAAAGATTGTTTTTAATTCAGCCTTTACTGTGAAAGATACTCTTGAAGTTACACAAATTATAAAGAAATATACCCCAGTACAATGAAAAGCATTTTAACAATTGGCATCATCATGGGCACTCACCTAAATTTTTAATTATGCTATAATAGAAACCACACAAGGAGTAGAGGATATTTTATGCCCAATGACTTAAAGTTAAGCATCTTTTGTGTATTCATTCATCATTTATATTACTTTTCCCATGAAATGCCTTTGATTGTTTTCCATTGGATTATTGGTCATTTTCTGGTGGATTTGTAGAAGTTCCTGAGATATTATAGATAACAACCATTTTTCTGTTATAAGCATTGTAAATATTTTTGTTATTTTTTTTGTCAGTGTGTTGTTGGTATGTCTGTCCATATAGGGAGTTTATGATTGGGGGGACTTCTGTTGTGTCGGGAGGCCCTTCACCACACCAAAATCATAACATATAACTCAGTAACTTTGTGTTAAATTCAGCTTCAAATTTTTGGCTACACATTGAATTATAGCTTTTAAATTATTTCCTTTAAAACTTTGGAGACCATGTTTCACTATAGGGCTTCAACATATAAATGTTGGAGAGACACAGTTCTGTCTATCACAATAGTACTAGCATACCTAGTAACACCATTTCAAACTACTACCCACAAATATTTCAAGTTGCTAAGAAAGCAAGAAACACTGGAATAGATTTTTTTGCTATGGGAATCATCATTTCAGTGGTAACAAATGTAGACTAAGTAGAAATCTGTTATTCAGAGAGAAGGCTATAACTGGAAATTTTAGAATTTGATAGTGGTCTGGTGGTTCAAACTTTTCAGGCAAGTGGAGTTGTGTCAACTATATCCCATACATATTGGTATATTGCACTTGCGGTTTTTGGGGGAGAGGCTATTCGTAAAGAGGTCTTCTGAAAGGAAGGGAATCATGAATTATATTCTTTTTGTAAGAAGCTCACAATCATCTTATACACTGAGGTGGGACTTACGAATCAAGAGGCAACAGTAGTCCTACTAAACACCCCTGCCCCAACCAGGAACACTCATTTTTATTGAGAAGGAATTTGAACTGTGACTACAGCTTACAGACAGCTTCATTTAAGAAAGGAGAGGACTGCTCTGGCCCAGTGGCTTAGTTGGTTGGAATGTCGTCCTGTGCACCAAAAGTCTGCAGGTTTGATCTTTGGTTGGGAGGCAGCTGATTGATGTTTCTCTCTTACTAATCAATCTCTCTCTCTCTCTCTCTCTCTCTCCCCCCCCTCTCTCTCCACCTCCCCCACAGCCTTCCTCTCTCTATAAAGTCAATAAACATATCTCAAGTGAGGATTTAAAAAAAGGGAGAAGACTGGTTCCTGTATGGCATGCTCTTCCTGCTGGCTCTCTACTGATCCTTCCTGGCTCCATGGAGATGCTTAAACAAAATTTGTTTGAGACCTTGTCTACTGTGGCATGCATTGCATATAGAGAAATGTAACACTCGGGAAAGAGGATTCTTTTTTCTTTCTCTTACACCCTTACTAGGTGGCTTGTGCACTTAGAAACTCCTTAAAGTGGACAGGTATCTGCACAGATAACTGAACCATCTGTTTTCATGTGGACCAACTGATAATCTGTCAACAACAGCTGCAAAAAATGGGTCAGTGGTCTTACCAGATTTTCCAGTATTTCCACCACTGGGCAATGGTAACCAAGTGTAATCTCTTGGATTGCTTAAAGCCATGAGTATTTGGGACTTATCACAAGAAAGGAGGACCTAACAAAGAATTTTTTCTAGTAAACTAGATGGGAGTTTAGAGATATAATATTCTGAATATTTAAAAAATGTTTGCAACAACATGGATGGACCTTGAAGGTATTATGCTAAGTCAAATAAGTCAGAGAAAGACAAATACTGTGTGATCTCACTTATATGTGGAATCTAAAGAATAAAATCAAACGCATAGATACAGAGAACAGAATGGTAGTTACAGGGGAAAGAGGAGGCTGGTTTGAGGGCCAGGCAAAAACCGGTGGAAAGGTCAAGAGGTACAAACTGCCAGTTGTAAAATAAGTCATTAAGACATAATGGTGTACATTGATGTAATTGATGTATAGTCATGGTGACTATAGCCAATAATGTTGTAGTGGGTATTTAAAAGATGTCATGGGAATAAATCCTACAAGTTATCACACAAAAATTTTTATAATCTTGTATGGTCCTGGGTAATAAATGGACTTATCATAGTGATCATTTCATGGGGTGTACAAATATCAAAACAGTACACTGCATACCTGAAACTAATATAATGTTATACATCAATTATATACATCTCGATAATTTTTTAATATATTTAACCTAAAAAATAAAAAGAAATATACCACAGAGTAATGAAAGATGTATCTTACAGATAATATACAAAGAAAAAATATAGACATGGGTAAAGAGATAAAAATTAAGAGTATATATATAAAATTTATGTCTATATTTATAGCTTTATAATAATCTTCTTACCCCATGCTGTTCACAATGATTATCTCAGTGACTAATTTATATCTATGTAGTTAAATTTTTCAACAATGAGAGAATATTGATTCTTAATAAGAAATATATACAGCCCTGGCTGGTGTAGCTCAGTGGATTGAGTGCTGGCCTGCAAGCCAAAGGGTTGCTGGTTCGGTTCCCAGTCAGGGCACATGCCTGGGTTGCAGGCCAGGTCCCCAGCAGGAGGTGTGTGAGAGGCAACCACACATTGGTGTTTCTCTCCCTCTCTTTCTCCTACCCTTCCTCTCACTCTAAAAATAAATAAAATCTTTTAAAAATTTTAAAAAGAAATACATACAAATAATTTATAATTTAAAAAATTCTCTCATGCCAAAAAAAATTCAAAAAGAAAGAATTTTTCTTTCTTAAGATGTTAATCCTTTGTAGGTATGTTTGTGCAAATGAATATCAATGTCTAGAAGGCTGGTCAACTCAGCTGCAGGCCACTGGTGTTTTGTAGCAGAATTGATTACTTTTAGTGATGGCATATGAATTTCTGTTACTTTATGTGGATCCTCATTGCTGATATAATTTATCTAGGAATTAACAAAATAATCAAACCTATATATTCTTCATTACCTCAGCCATTTCATGCCTCAATCACCTCAAGATAGCATATGCCTAGAGCTTGGTTAATTCAACTTGTCAAGTTTGAATTTCTCATTTGTTGATATATGAGTCCACCAAAGAGTTTCCCACTCTCAGACGCATGTGAGGAAAAAAGTCAAAATAGAACATGCTTTACTTGAGATTGTCTCCTTATTTTAATACAGACCTCAAAAGATCAGAAAAAGGAGGGGTTTAAAACATGTATTTAGTAGATCTAATTTAGGGATATAAAATATAGAAATAATTAAGACTTCTCTTTCTATAGTAAAAATACATATTTCTTCTAAAAACTGCAAGAGATTAATTTCTCTGGTAACCTTATGTAATCTCATTTCACAGAGCTAAAGTTCATGTCAACATTTTTGTTCCTCAAAAGAAATGTTGAAATTTCTGTCTTGCTTTCTGTATGGGGTACAAAAAGCAGTAAGGAGTAGTTCTGTATAACACTGAACACAAGAAAAGGGCAGTGGAGAGGTAGGGAGAAACCTTTATCTGCATCCTCTCTTTTTCCCCATAAGCGCAAATATACCACCTGCACAAAGCTCTTGTACTGTTGTTGTCAGAGACGTGCAAGCAGTGAGGTTTGAGAGGAAGGTTGGAGAACTATGCAAGATTGCCTCTGAAATATCTGCTTGGTAGCCTAGGATTCATATTTTAAATAGTAAATACCCAGATTATCTGTCAGAGTCAAATCTAAAGATTAATAGGGACACATTTGTTCCTCAGTTTCCTTATTTGTAAAATGCAAATAATTGACTCATTGCAGGAATAAAAAGTGATAATGCATGTAAAATACTTACAATATTATACCACATATGTCCACCTAATAGTAGCTATTATTGTTATTATTTGGCTCTTGGGCATTGTGTAGGTAAAGTGAATAAAAGTAGGATCATGGAAAAGCAGGGGGATTAGGTAACACCTAGAAATGTGGCCAAATAAGAATATAGTTTCATTTGCTATCTGAGAAGCTTACCTAAAATTTACATGTTCAAAGAGAAAAGAAAACATTGATATCTTTGTACACTCTTGGAGTTAGAGTTCAGATGTTCACGTACCATCTTCTCAACTGACACTTTTTCTTAGTTCCAGGGGAGGGGGTATGTATTATAATTAGTATAATAATCATTATTGTTGTAGAGGAATTTACATGAGTTAAATATTGAAAGCTGGGTAGGTGTTCATCAGGTGAATGAGAAACCATGGGGGTGGGAGTGATTAGAGGTGTGTTCAGGAAGACAGAGTTGTGTGAACAAAAGCAGAGGGGCATGAAACAGCATCAGGCTTTTAAAAAGCACTTAAGTTCTCTTGTGATACGTGAACATAGAATGCGAAAGAGAGAGAGCAGAGAGAAAAAAACAGTGGGGCTGGGAAGGAGCAGATCTCCTGTAGTCTTATATAGCATGATAAGAAATTGGGGCTTCCCTCTTATAATGAATAAGAAATAATGGCTGAAAACTGAAGAGAAGCAAACGAAAAGAGTATGGCAAAAAGCCAGGTAAGGAATGACAGGGGCTGAAACTAAGATGTATTGGTGATTATACATCTTAGTTATAATTATAGGAAGGATACAGATAAAAGAAAAGGTAAGAATTTATACTCAGTGGTTGTTAAAATAAAAAAGTAAACACATAATCTTCCAATTAAAGATTTTATTTATATGCAGTGTGTTACAAGATTATTGAAAATATCAAGTCATAGTTGATTATACATTTAGCTATTTTTATTAATAATAGTAGATTACATGAAATTAAGATTTTCCCAGAAAGTGGAGCATGAGGATTCTTTGACCGGTAACCCTGGAACCTGACAGAGACACTAGGCCTCTGAAACTTCATTTCCACCTCAGAGGTCAACATTGGTCTGGGAAGGTCCTAGAAAACCTAATGTAATATGTATATATAGATGAGCTGGTGCAGAATAAAGTCTCTAATTTCTGAAAATAGGATTCATATTCTAAGTTAAGTCTAGGTAACTCAGTCAGTTTCAGGAACTTCTCTCATTTAGGAGTTCTAACAATGTTAAGAAGGACATCTATGAACCAACGATTGGTTTACAAGAGTTCCAAAGACTCCCATAAATTCTTGACTAAATCATTCATACGTATAGGTTAAAACTACCTTGTGGTCTTTGTTTTTAAAGCCACATTGCACTGCCTTGACAGATAGGGCTTTTGCATGACACAAAATTTTTCATTTGCTGGATCTCTTGGTCCTCCCTGGACCTCAAAATTCTATTCTGGCATTACCTTTTCCTGTGCTAGTTAAGAGTTTATGTACTATAAGTTAAAGATTTAAAGAAGCTACCCAGATATTTTGGGAAGCAACTCAGAATGAAAACACCAATAATAAAAGTCAACTTCCTATATATCAAAGCACCACATCTAAAAGGTCAAGGATGTAAAAAGTGACCTTTTACATTTTAAAACACTACAGTGTTTATTGTTTTCAAGAAATTATCAGAAAATATAGAAACATTAAAACAATAGCTAAAATGATTAAAGATTTTTTTTGTTTTTTTAATTAAAAGTTTTAAAAAGTGTTTATTCAGAGTTTAGTGAACACTCAAATATTTATCAATTATAAATCTATGTTTATATTTTACTTTCCATAACTGAAAAAATAAGCTAAAACTTAGAAAGAAATATGTGTGATCTAATGTATATTCCTAGCCCTACTCAATATGTAGCTATATGAAATATAAATCTATGCTCAAGTAAAATGTAAAAGGATTATTATTTATAATATTTTTGTTGTTTTTGTTTTTTTATTTTTTTAAATTATTTTGTTGTTCAGTTACAGCTGTCTGTATATTTATAATATTTTTAAGTAGAAAGCATATGCCTGGAGCCTGAATAATGTGGTACCAGTCTGTTGTAGTATACTTCATTTACAAGTATAGTGCCTCTTAGCATGATGTCTTGTAAATAATGCAAAGAATTAAAAGACTGAACTTGGTTGAGGAGAAAAACCTCATGAAAATGGATATAAAAAGCAACTTAGAAAGTCAGTTTTTGTCAAGGAGAAATCTGAACCCCCAAATTATCATTCACAATTTGTTATTAATTAT
Organism: Tonatia bakeri; assembly: GCA_004024845.1. Taxonomy (NCBI): domain Eukaryota; kingdom Metazoa; phylum Chordata; class Mammalia; order Chiroptera; family Phyllostomidae; genus Tonatia; species Tonatia bakeri. The sequence goes on from PVIA01003985.1 coordinate 62,911, forward strand.
AATTTGAGATAAATCCCCAATTATTTCTATGTCACGGGTGTCTGCCCAATGACAATCTTGTATTGATAGACCAGAAAAAAAGGAGGGGAAATTTCTGACACTCACTGGAGAATAAAACTCATAATTGCCTTTGGTTTCTGGTTCTACAACAGTGAGAAAAGGTTACATCGAGGGAAAAACTTATTTTACTAAAGCCATTAAAAAGGTAATTCAAAGGGGAACTCAAACCAAGTAGCCATGTTGATAACATGAATTCCACGTTCATGTTGAAGACACAAAGGTCTCCATTTCTCTAACAGAACTGCTTTTACGGCACGACACACTCTCTCTCTTGCCTTGTAGCCAAGTAATTGGAACCCTAAACACATCGCGGAGCTTCTGTTGGAACCGATTTCCAACAAAGCAATACAAAAAGGGATTAACGCAGCTGTTAGCGAATCCCAGGAGGATGGCAAAAGGAAGTGCCAGGTCAATGACAGCTATAACTTCACAGCTATTAATGACACCCAGCCAGGCCAGAGCATCCAGGAAGGTCAAAACATGGAAGGGAAGCCAACAAATAATGAACGCCAGAACAACAGCAGCTGCCATCTTCAGGACTTGGTCACGAGTTATTCTGTTCTTCCCATAGCTATTGGTCTTCAGCAAGTGTTTTCTGATTCCGAAATAGCATGTTGCTATGAATATCAAAGGGATAATGAAACCGAGGATATTTTTCATTAAGGCAATCCCAGCCGACCATTGGGCATATTTCTCTGGTGGGAAAGCCATAATGCAAGCATTCACCCCTAAATAATCAACGGATCTAACATCTCGAAAATAAAATGTTGGCAATGAGGACAGACAGGCCAGACACCAAACCAGGGGAACTGTATATGATGCTTGCCAGGGATTTCTTCTTTGGGACAGAAAGGGATAGATGACAGATTGGTACCTATCAACACTCATGCAGGTGATAAAAAAAATGCTTGCAAACATGTTCAGGGTCAGGAAAGAACCAAAAACTTTGCACATCACCGGTCCAAAGAGCCAGTCATATCTGTAAGAATAATAGGTTGCCCAGAGAGGAAGAGTAGCCAAAAGTAGTAAGTCAGCCACAGCCAGGTTGAAGATGTAAATGCTGGAAACCTTTTTAGGGCCCTTTTGACAACAAAACAGGACAACCACAATTGTATTGACAAGAAATCCAATCGCGAAAATAATGTAGTAGAGAACAGGAATCGCATCTAAATGCTTATCTGATGGCTTATGCGAGCAGTTATAAGTAGACTCATTGCCAGAGATGTTTGCAGGTCCGGCGAAAGGACCGCTGGTGACGTTTCTGTTGATGGTAGCAAAGGTGAAGTTGCCTTTCATATTGAAATGTCAGCAGCTCCCAATTTTACTGCCTTCTGTGAAAATAAAAAGAAACTCTCAGTATACATACAGAGTTTAGGACATCATTGAGTCATTAGCATTTTGAAAGTTTGTTGAAAGCAAAACTGGTGGGTGATAATAGAAAACATTAGGAAGCAGAACCATGACATAAAATAAGACTGTGTTTTACTTCTTGAAAAAAAAAGCATTTTCTCAATAGTACTAAGAAGTTAAGACATTATAGTATTAGGGACTGAAAATTCTGAGAAACTACATTTTGCCCATCTTTTATATCATAGTTTCAAAAGGCTTAAAGAAAATTAATATTCCAAAAGGTTAGCCAAGCCAGAAAATGCATGAAACAGACAAGAAGGATCCAAGAAGTAAGAAAAGGTAATATTTCAAAAACACTTGAGTACATATCTTAGTCTATATACTTTCTAGAAACCACACTTGTGCCTGCTATTGGGTAGAAAAATGCCTTATTCAAGTAACTAATTATACACAAATCATTACAGTTATGGAAAATATAAGTGACATAAGCTATGGAAAAAATAAGTAAGTGCACAAAAGATTGAAAGAGAATGTGCAAAAAGAACATATTGAGATGAGGGGCTTATGCTTGGTTTTTACTAATTAAGAAATAATTCATTTAGTTCTAGTTATCCATTGTTTTCACAATAATAATATAAATAAGAGGAAGTTTTGAAACATATGCACACTTATAAAAATCCCCTATTTACATTTTAATAGAGAGTATGAGTTTTAGATATAGATATTTAAATTTAATCTATTTTTTAAAATCCATTCTCTTTATCAACTGGGAAAAGAAAAAAAATGGCCAAATATGATTTAGGGTCAAGTAGAAATAGTTTTGATTGCTCAATGAAATAAGAATTGAACATCAAAAATTAATCATATGCAATTATATCATTTTTCCTTTGGTGTCTTTTTCAGTTTAACACAACTAAGTAGCAACATCGCTACAAGCCTCTCAGCTGTTTCAGTTTCTGTGGTAGGTTTCTTTTTTTATAGCAACATTATTTTAAAACAAAAGAAAACTAGATAAACATAAACACAGTAAGTGAAAGACTGTTACTTTACATTGTTTGGAAATACATATAAATAAACTACTCTATGAAAAATGTAATCACCAAAGAATCTCCTAATAAACAGCAAAGTTATCATTTTTATCCAATGCTCATTCTCTCATAATCTTGACCTACTAACATGAAAGAATCTAAAATAAACTCACTTGAAGACTTACTGGTTGTTGGAGTTTAAAACTTAGTTATCATAAATCAGCTTGGCTAGTTCCTACGTGCACCCCTGTAAGAGAAACAGCAGTTAAATAATTTAGGAGTTTTTGCAAATACAGTGTTAAAATACAGGGGAAAAGTAAAGTTGATCCATAAATAATATTTCCATTTAATGTATATTCTACTTTTCAAATATAGTACATATAAATTGTGCAGACTTACCTTAAAAAAATAGCTGAAGAATGCTTTTAATTCTGTGCTTATTCGTTCCCTTAGACTCGGGGACGTAATAGCACAAGATCTCTGGTTTCCTTCTTATATGTTCGGTCTGTCCACTGGGAGCCTTCAACCTACATAATTCTAGGGCTGACTCATGAACACTTGCCAGCTTTCCAGAGGGGCTTTTTTTTTTTTTTTTTTTTTTTTTTTTTTTTTTTTTTTTTTTTTTTTTTTTTTTTTTTTTTTTTTTTTTTTTTTTGGCTGCAAAACATTAATCTGAAATTCTCACTGTCTCCAATCATAACAGCTCATTCAAATAAATCTCACACACAAAAAAATGAAGTTTCCACAAATGTGTTAGAGAATTTTGAAGTCAGTGGCTTACTTAAAAAGAATAATATAATTATTTGCAGAATTTTCTCTTTATCCCTGATACTGGCATTCTAAAATGCATTAAGGAGTGGAGACTACGGAATTTATTCTAGTAGCAGAGTCTTTGTCCATCAATGTCTTTTGCAACCTTTATTATTTTGTAAAATTTTTTACCCCTGCTTATTAAAAACAGTAGCAACTTGACTTGAAGTCTACAATTTCTAAAATTTCTCCCTTGTTTTAAGCAATTTCTGTTGGCTTGTTGCTGGAGGGGTGGTGATAGGAGGGGTGTAATTTTCATGTCTTAGAAAAGAGGTGTTAACATTTAGTGTTCCCTTTCATAGGTCTTTGTCATATTTGTGGTTTAAATAAAAGCACACAAGATGAACAAGGAGGAGGCAACTACTGTGGCCTAGATTGCATTGTTTTTATTTCTTGTGGGGGTGAGGGTAATCAACCTTACACAATCAGTCCAATAGAAGCAAGAATGACAAAAGGAATGAAGGAAGGAAGGAAGGAAGGAAGGAAGGAAGGAAGGAAGGAAGGAAGGAAGGAAGGAAGGAAGGAAGGAAGGAAGGAAGGAAGGAAGGAAGGAAGGAAGGAAGAAAGAAAGAAAGAAAGAAAGAAAGAAAGAAAGAAAGAAAGAAAGAAAGAAAGAAAGAAAGAAAGAAAGAAAGAAAAGGTGATGGTAGTGATAATACTGCTTGACAATAAATGTTATGTGTCAAACCCTGTGCTAGATGCTTTACACTCAGTAATTTAATGGAGAGGCAATATAGCACACCAGTATGTAAATGGCTTCTGGAATCCAACTGCCTGGCTTCACAAGCTCAGCTATATCACCACTACTTCTATGGCCTTGGCCAAGTTACTTTCCTTCTTTGTGTCTCAGCTTTCTCATCTGAGAAATGGAGATGATGTTAACTACCTATATCATGGAGTTATGAAAATTAAATGAGCTAATGTATTTAAAGTGCTTAAAACCCTGCCAAGTACATGGTAGGTGCTATTATAAACTATTAATATTAACTCCATCTTACAAATCAGGAAACTAGGGCTCACAGTTTAACTTTTATGTGGTCACATAGCTATTAAATGAGGACATTTAAATTTAAATCGAGGCAGTCTAATGTCAGAAAATCGAGGCAGTCTAATGTCAGAGGCCATGTTCTTAACCCCCATACTACAGGAGGGAGCACTAGCTGGTCCTTTAAAGTTACCTATTGTCCTGGGAAATGGAAAGCCTGCAACATTACAGAAAGTCACAGCTAACCATTCATAAACTGTTACAAAAGCACTCAGGTAGGGGAAAAGAATTTGGAGGATTGTTTTGTGAGAGATATTTTTCTTAATTTTATTCCCAAAATGGAGACAGCAGGTAGACAAAATGAGTGACTAGATAGTTTACTACAGTGAGTACAGAAAACCAGAGCACCCAAGACACTTAAATGGATATAAGGAGTCTATTTATTCCTATGGATCATATTTTTCTGGTAGCAAAATGAACCTGTGCACACTTGCAGGGCTGGGAGGCTCTGGGGAAAGATCTGGGAATTTAAGAAACATATTTAGCAGAAGGAGAGCAATGAAGAATACAGGGCAGGTGACAGAAGACAAAATTACAAATGACATGAGACAAAACACATGCTTTTGACATTTGTTTCTCCACTAACCTTGAAATCAGTTCTGTAGCACACAGGCAGATAGGATGGGTGAGAAGTGGTCACTGTTACCTGAGAAATACAGTAAATTCAAAGGTTTGCAGCACACCATTTTAGTGTTTCTTTTGCTAGACTGAGTTTGAATACTGAGAAAATTCTCCTAATATGCATACACACCATTTCATTAAGTCTCAAAATATTTTTTTGTATGCCCTGGACAAATTCAGGTGGAGGCTCTGTCCAAATGATGGAAAATGATGCTTGGGAAACAAAGGAATAGGAACATATGGCTATGGGCAGGAGAGCTGAAATGGAAACTGGTTTCACTCTTTGTTTAAGCCTGGTTTCTCCCTCTTTTTCAAATGTTTGTTTTTGCCACATACAAGGGAATTTTCCAGGCCAGAGCCTCCTGAGTGGTCAGCATGGGTCACATTCCCACCCTGCTCTATTTCTAGCCCCCTCTCATGCCCCTTGCAAGGAAACAGTCAGGAGGTGAGCTATAAACTTGTGAGAACAAACCGCAGGCTCGCCTGTGGGAGACCTAGCCTTGAACACCCCTAAGGATCAGGGGACCTTGTCTAGGGCTTTTGTCCTTCATTATAGTAAGTTGTGACGTAAATAAAGTTTAAAGAGGCACACATTTCCCAGAAGATTAAAAAGGGCATTTACTCTGTTTCTTCATAATTTTAGGAGTAAAAAATTTAATGAATCAACAAAAAAAAATTGTAACTGCAGGGAACTAAAGAAAAAAGCAAAAAAGAAGAATAACAATAATATTGACACCACTTGAAGTAAGAAATAGAGTATATTATTGATTCTTCAAAGAACTCTAAGTTAAGCCAACAATGTAAATACACTTGAGAGTCAAATAAATGTCAGTCATGGGAAGCAGTACAATACAAAAAATCACTCTCCTGGGGGCAAGGAATAATTTTTCTTCTAGAAGATTGGCTTTAAAAGCCCCAGGTCATTTGAATAAATTATGCAGCTCTTTAGGGCAAGTGCAGTTTGGCTAGCAGGATTAAACAATAGTAAATCACACTAAATTAAGTTTTTCTAGTGAATACTGACTATTTATTGTGAGATTAAGAATAAAATTGAAAGGACCAGGTTATTTAAAAAAAAAAAAAAAACATTCTTGAGAGGAATTTCACCTCTCTGGAAACCTTATTTGTCCCTCTCGTCCCCATTCACACACACAGATGAGGCTTCAAAGGAGAAAAGGAATTATTAAATGCAAAAGTCTGACTGTACATGAAGTGGTTATAAAGGTGAGGATTAGAAGTGCAGATTATGGAATGCCTAAATATGTATGGGCCTTCCTTTTTAGTTTAAGTTTTTCACAGTCATTTTACTTTTCCCCCACTTCAGGAATCCCTCTGAGTCCCTGTCCAAATTGTTAGCATTTCTACACTTCCCCCAACTTTAGCACACATAAATACCCACATATTTAATACCAAACTTTCTTCAATTCATTTACCCATAGGGAACCCTTATTTTCATTGCTCCTAGAGTTTTCCAAATTTGGGGGTCCCTGAATAGAGGGAAATTAAGATGACTCTCCAATATTGATACATCTTTGCAGATTCTTTTCATGCCTTTCTTTAGTTTCCAATATAATGAAAACAGGAACATCAGGTTGAAAACAAGTGAGGAAAAAAAGGTCTTCTATTCAGACCTAACAATTAGATTGACCATTTTGTAGAAATCAGCCTAAAACTTTAGTAAAGTGGCCAATATGAGTACATCAAATTGGCTGCCTAAGTTTTACATAACAAGGGACAGAGAAGACTATTAAGTCGGTTAACAAGGTTGAATGCATGTAGTGAAATGAGTAGATGTAGACGTCTGACTCAGTACATTTCTGAAACCAGTTGCTTCCAGCTGAATCTGGTCCCAAGAACATAAAAAGAGGGAAGAATTCCAATTCCCTTTGGCCCCAAAGGCATCTGGAAGCCTGAGCATCATGTTTGGACCAGGATCTCACAGAAGGCACCTTAGTTTTCCCAAATAGTTCTCAGTGCTATGTAACCCAACTGTAGGCAAAAATTCAAAATTGAAAATTGTCTATATTTTTGGTTCACATTCAAACTATCAGCTAACTGATCTGACTTTTTCCCTACTTATCTGACTAAACTGATTATGTATCATATCAGAATATGCCCCCCTAAAATATGCCCCTTTGGCATAAGGATTATTTTGAACTAGACACAATTGAGGAACAAGAAAAAACTCTCCACCCCTCCCCATTTGCCTAAAAGCAGAACATAAGTTTGTAAACACATCTCCCTTTCCTTACCAGGAAGAACAGAACTCTTACTGAAGAGGAGAACCGTAGACTCTTACCAGCCCAGAGACAGGTACCAAAAGAAATCTACATAACGAGCCTTACTAAATAATCTTTATCATCTATTAGTTTCCCACATATGCTTGCCTTCCCATAGTTTGCCACTCTAAAAGCCTAAGCCAGTTTTCCTTTATCTTGTAAGTTCTCTAAAAATGGATTGTTCTTTTGTTAAGATGCTATGTAAACCCAAGCCTGACCACCTCATTAAGTTACTCATCACAGAGCTCTCTGATGTGTAACCACAATGCACATGTTAATAAACTCTCATTTTTTGACTACTCAATCTGTCTCTTTTTCTCTACTTGATTTGTACTTTCTAATGACCATAAAGTCTGTGTTCCTTATGTAAGCACCCTCTCCATCTACCAATAAAGAGAGGAAATCTCTCTTAGTGACTATGTAGTCAGACCAGAAAAGCTTGTAACTGGGAAATTCTTAAAGCAGAGATTATCATTCTAGAAACCAGATTGATAAATTCCTCAAACCATTCCCTTCACCATTTTTGCCTCTCTGAATCCTAATTTCTGGTAGCCACCCAATTATGTTGATACATTATTTTAGATATTACTATTACTAATGAACTATAGTCAAGCCCCTGTTCCAGGAACTTGATATTCAAGCTCTATTTTGGTTAATTAGACAAACTCTCAAAGTTGGAGAATGGGATAGGGGAAGCAATGCCTCACTGTTTGTGCCTACAAAAAAGAGAAAGAGAATGGGGCAGATATCTCTCCAAAACAGGCCATCAGTTCAGAGAAAATTATAAGAACAAATGGCTACATGGCTTTGTTTGAGGGACTCATTTGCCCCTCAGGCCCCTAGAAGGATAGAAAAACAACATAAAGTTGTATTCTTTGAATATAGTTTGCCTTTGAGGTATAAAATGGTTTAGAATTAGCAGATAGAGCAAGATGACAGACAGTTTTGGGAGTGCGAGTCTAGGAAGATTCTGAGGTCTTTACTCCAAGGAAATGAAAAACAGGAAGATTATAATTGGGAATTCTGAGACTGCTTCAGTTTTTAGGTATTTATCCTACAGATATATACTTTCATGGTTTTCAGTGTGGGTTTGTAAATCTATAACTGAAAGCAGAATTTTTGCTGTAAATAATATGCAACACATCCCAAAAGAAAATAGTTCATGTTCAGATATCTAGAAGTTTACAGAACTCCTTAAAACTATGTTATTGTATATATTTCAATATTAACACTCCTGATTTATATTGGTCCTATTTTATATTGGTCACACAATTGAAATTATTCACCTTTTATTTAATTTTAATTGAGATGTAATTTACATACCAAAAATTTACCCATTTAAAATGCATGACTCTGTGGGGTTTTGTGTTTTCACAAAGTTGTGCAACGATCACCACTATATAATTCCAGAATATTTTCATCACCTCTAAAAGGTGATACCTGATACCCATTAGCGGTTGCTCCCTACTCCTCCTTCTCCCCAGCCTCTATTCTCCTTTTATTTTAAACATAAAAATGAGCTGTAGCTGAGAAATTCTAAAATACATTGTCTAGATAAAAAAATAAATCAATACATAAATGAATGAACTTTAAGAGCAACATTGCATTACTTTCATTGCACTTCAGTCATTTTCAGTGCCATGAATCTGTGGCCCCACAGATTGCAATAAACTAAACACTCATTCAGTGAACATTTAGTACTGTTAGTATAAGTCTGTTTCCCCCTAACAGTATATACATTCCTGTTGAGTTATTTGTACTAAGCTCCCAGTCAAAAGGTTTCTTTGGCGTTAATGCAAAAAATAAATGTTATGTAAATAGCCTCCAGGGTTGATTCCATCTGAAGGTCCCCAACCTTTTTGGGAAGAGAAGCCACTTTTCATTTGCCCTTAGACAGGAAATCCCCTGGGGATGGTTAGGGCAGTGCTGACATTAAAAAATGTGGAGAGAATATGGGAGAGGACACCAGGCACTGTGCTGAGCACCACACATTTCAAGTATACTTCTCAATGATCCTGAGAGATGGTCATCATCCTCATTTTATAAATGAGGATAAATTAAGAAAATAGAGCACAAAAATGTTAAATTACTTGCCCAAGTTTAAACAGCTAGTAAATTATAGAACTGAGGTTCAAACCCAAGCCATTATTTCCAGTACACCATTCCATTAAACATGAAGCACCAGATGAATAAATTTCCCCAATTAAGAGAGACTTCTAAGCAATCTGGGAAATCTCTGGGTTAATGATAACCAGAAAAATGTTTTAAAGGATTAGCAGGGTAACTCAGCAAATGAGAATAATAGGTAAATATACTTAAAGCAAACGTCACAAGTGAAATGTTGTAAAAAGATTTTTCATTACTGACTCAATTCAAAGGTAAATGCCCATCTGTGGCTAGATAAAGTCAATAAGGTATAAAGAGCTTGAACTGCAGCAGTTTGGGTCTTTGTTTATATAATGTAATTATATAGATCTCTTCAGAGTGCTGGAAAAGCTTTTTCAGAATATCTAAAACTATACTAATATCTAATATAAAAGAACAATATATACATAATTTGTCCTACACGTTCAAAATAAATTTTTGCTACCAGATTGTAAATTTCTAAAAATTTCTATATTTTCCCTTGAAATTTTAGCAAATATTCTAAGAAGCTCCAGCCCCTACAGGCACTCCTATGTAAAACTTAGAATGAATCAGAGTCAAAGAGAAATGAGAACTGTTAAGTATCCAGCTAGCTAATCTAGTAATGCCTTGCTACTGTGCAAGACAGCAAACCCTGGGCAGCAAAGGACAGTAGAGGAGATAGGTGAAGAGGATCCAAGCTTATTGCTTCAGTTGCTAAAAAGAACAGTAGTCTCCCCACCATAAGTGGTTTCACTTTCCAAAGTTTCTGAAAATACTAAATAGCAAATTCCAGAAATAATCAATTCATAAGTTTTAAATTGTGCACCATTCTGAGTAGCATGGTAAAATCTCACATCCTCCCGCTCTTTCCTGCCTGGGATGTAAATCATCCGTTTCTCCAGCCCCATTAGTCACTAAGTAGCCCTCTTGGTTATCAGATCAGTTGAGAAAGAAACAGAGAGACAGAGACAGACACAGAGACAGAGACACAGAGAGAGACCACATTCACATAACTTTTATTACAGTATATTGCTATAACTGTTTTATTATTGTTAGTGATGTTAATCTCCTATTGTGCCTAATTTATAAATTAAACTTTATCATAGGTGTGTATGTATAGAAAAAACATATACATATATACATTATATACACCTATACATTTATATGTATACATATATGTGTATACATTATACATATAGTTTGTGACTATCCAAGGTTTCAGGCATCCACTGGGGGGAGGGGGGCTTGGAACATATTGCTTTAGGATAAGGGTGACTGTAAATCTTTGAGAATAATTCATTAATTTGGACTGGTAAGTTAATTGTGGCAGTTCTGTACTTATTTGGAAGTTCAAGCATGGAAACTAGGAAGAATAGTCCTTTCTCCTGATGAAACTTGTCCCCTGGTTTCCAGAAGTTTCCAGTCCAACTTATTTCAAAGAATAAACTTTTCATAAAAATTTGCTTCTCTTCTTGACTTTCTGAATATGAGCAAGCTTTAGGGGGAGATTTTAGGATAAGGAGATTAGTGAGGAGGAAAGAATAATGAGGTTTGCCAGTCCTCTGGAGTGTGTTCTACTAGGAATGATGAATGAAAGCAGAATCTTTCAAAATCCACAGTACACCAGTGGCTATTGAGACACTGGTGTTTGTAATATGTTGCCAGCTTCTTGCTGAAAGAGTCTTTCTCTCTGTCTCTGTCTCTTTCTCTGTCCTCTCATCCCTTTTCTTCTTGTTGCTTTTCCTCTCCTCTCTCAGACAATTTGTCTTCCTATCTTGTCCTTGTTACTGTTTTTATAACTTGTGTTGGACAGAATAAAATGACAAATATATTTTTCCACATGTTACATATTCAGAGTGATAGGCACACCATGGCCATCTTTGGTCTCAAGGACCAGACAGTTCAAATGATTAGATAAACCATATATGGATCATGTGGACAGATCAAGGTAATAAGATGGCTGATTGTAACAGAGAAGAAACAATACAATTGGGCTACAGGTTTATATAAATGGGTTATATTAGTAGTCCAAACAGACTTAAGAATCCAACTGAAGATGTCTGAATGCTCAGAGACTAAAAATAAAGTGAATAAAGAGTATTTTGAAATAGGTTACACCACATACACTTTAAAAGATTTTGAAAGCATCAGTATATTTTCACCTACATTTAGTCATATACCAGTAGTTAAAAATGCAAGCCCTGGAGGCAAATGAATGCAGGGTTCTACCACTTACCTGTGTGATCTTGGATAAGTTGCTTCACGTCACTAAATTCCAGTTTCTTTGTCTGGGTTACTGCATGGATTAAATGAGATAATGCATATAAAACATTTAGTATTGTATGTAGAATATAGTGCATTCTATTAATATTTGCTATTGGATTAAGCCACTGTCACTGCTTGTCAAAAGCAAATAAGTCAAATAAATCACTACATTATTATGTTGTCATTTTATGCCAAAACAAGATAAATGGAGATTAAGTGATTCATGCTAATGTTTCTGCAAATCTGAAATAGGAAAAATAACAGTACTTCCTCATAGGTAGTGGTGAGGATTGTATGAAATAATGTACTATATAGAGTACACAAAGTAGGCACTAAGTGGTAGCATTTGTGGACATTGTTGTTATTTTTGCTGCTGTTGTTTTTCTTATGATGATGCTTAAAGTCAATAATACTATTATTATTAAACATAATTATCATTAATAATAATTATCTAAAACTGTCTAAACTGTTTGATCATGCTCTTTGACTTCTAAACAGAGTAGTGAAGTATAGCCTAGAAATGACTAATAAGGAATTTAGAATGAAAGATGTAGCTTATATAGACAGTATATAAATAAATGTAAGATCATGTAATTTCTCTGTTTGAAAGTCCCCAGTAGCTTCTCCTCTCTTACCTGGTTTACAAGGCCTTATCTGATAAAGTCTGCATGCTCCCTCAACCCACACCACCATCACCACTACTTCTAAGACCTCAGTTCCTACCACCTTCTTCCAGTTTACCCCACTCCAGTCACACTGACTTTCTTCCTATGCCTCCTATTTTCCAAGCACATTCTGTCCTCAAAGCTTTCACAAATGTTATTCGACTTACGTGGAATTCTCTTTTCCCAGATAGCTATGTGACCTACCCCCTCAGTTCTTTTAGATCTCTGCTCAAATGTCACCAGATTAAAGAAACTTTCCCATTCTTCCCTAACTAAAATAGTCCTTATCAACATCTGGTATGGCATTCTTTCTCTATCTCTTCTCTCCCTCCCTCCCTTTCCTCTCTGTCACACACAGACATGCATGCGCACACACACACACACACACACACACGTTATATAATTACATTTTGTTTACTGACTTTATTTTCGTACAAGAAAATAATACCTATTAACAACAATTTTGCCTCTTTGGATCACGAATACATTCTTAGGTCCTAGAACCAAATCTGATACAAAATAAGGCTTTAATAAATATATTTTGATTGAAGGACTGCCATTTAAATACATTTGTCTTTTAATTAGAAGTGCTTACTGTGTATTAGGAACTGTATGAGGTAAGCATGTTACAAGCACTATTGTCTCTCATTTAACCCTCATAACAACATTTTGAGGTAAGAACTATAAGTCTCACTTTATAGGAAACTGGGACAATATGACGAATGGTACTCAGCTGATAAGTGGCGAAACAAGATTGGCATTCCAGTCTGCTTGCCTAAAGAAATGACATTCCTGAGCCCCATGCTCCACCATGTTGGCTCAGTTTAACTGTACCCACTTTCTTTATGAATATTTTACTGTGATGATGAGTCATTACAGTGCTTCTTACATTTCTTTGTTCTGAGACATCAAAAGGTCCTGTGATCCTGACTTTTTAAGGTCCAGGGATTAGGGATTTTCTATGAGACTACTTTAGCTTATTTTGAGTTATTCTCCATAAATATATGCAAACTGAAATTTCCTGTATGTGTCCTAAATTGCTTCTTGTTTATGTGCCAAAATTGGGTCTACTGGGTAGCCACCTGAAAAATAATACTAAATCAAGTTGGATCCCTAATTCCCAATTTACATTTAAATAAATTCCAGGTGAACCAAAAATTTGAACATAAAAAGCCGAAGTATAAAAACAGCAAAAAGAGGTCTTTCTAAGCATAATGCAAAATCCAGAAGCCATCAGATGACAAACTAATAAATTTAACCACCTAAATGTTTTTAAAACTGTATGGCAAGAAAATACTGTTAAAAAGTCAAAAGAAATTACACTCTGAGAAAATGGATAAATGCAACACACAATAAAAAGCTAATTTCCTTGACATATAAAGAGCTCCTATAAATCAATAAGAAAAAGATAACCAAATCAATAGAAACATAAGAGAAAGACATAAATAGAGAGTTCACAGAACAGGAAAAACTAAATAGCAACTAAACAAATGAGAAAATAGTCAAATTCACTTAATTATTAGAGTATCAAAACTACAAGATACCATTTCTCAACTATACTGTTTGAGATTTTTTCAATGTTTGATAATATACAACATTGGTGAAAATATATACGATTGGGCACTCACATACATTGTTGGTTAGATCTAAAATGGAACCATTTCTACAGAGGAATATTTAGCAACGGTGTCTACATCCTTTGCACCAACAACTTATCAACATTGTTGGTTAGATCTAAAATGGAACCATTTCTACAGAGGAATATTTAGCAACGGTGTCTACATCCTTTGCATCAACTTACCAACATCTGGTATGGCATTCTTTCTCTATCTCTTCTCTCCCTCCCTCCCTTTCCTCTCTGGATATGTGGAAAGATCTATCTGTATATATATGCAAAAAAGCATGTACAAGGGTATTCATTACAGTATTGTTTATAACAAAAAAAATTGAAAAGAACCTAAGCACTCATCTATAGGAGAGTATTAAATAATAAGATTTACATAAAGGAATGTTATGCATCTGTTAAAATGAATACAGAGGTGCCATGTTGTGATATGGAACAATTTCCAAGATAAAATTATTACTGAAAAATGCATAGTACAGATACTTCTGGTTTCTGATCCAGCATGTATGGAGCTTGGATGTTGTCACTTCATCCTAAAAACTAAAAAACTAAACAAATTGAAAAATAAACTATTTTTCTTAGCTCAATCAGAGAAGTGAGGGGAAAGCATAGCCCCAAAAACTGTAGTGACAGAGAGGCAGATAGATACAGGTAATCACAACTTACTGGAGCAGAAACCCAAGTGGAAACCAGCACCAAAAGTAGGAATATTTGTACTGATGAATTGAATTTACAAATTGTTGGCGGTTCAGCATGGACTTATGTGAGAGTTAAACACCAGGGAGGGCAAATTCATAAGGAAGTTCCACACTTTTGCGAGATTTACATCTAGAAGCTCTACCAGGTTGTCACAGTACATATGAAAGAAAAATCTCCTTGTGCTTCCCACAAGGGAAGGAAAAATGTAACCATTATGAAATATGTCATAGATTTGTCTCTTTTTAACAAGGCCTGCCCTCAAGAGAAACTATTTTAGCAGAACCTAACCTCCCAGGGTTTTAGCAAATCTAACTGACCTGGCAGAAGGGAAATACCCAAGTCCTGACCCCCTAGACATCCTGTCTCAGTTAACAAAAGGATAAAACTGAGAGACACTTAAAAGATTCACAGCCCAGGAGCACTGGCTCACAAAAGACTAAAACCTAATCATATGACTATAGCATTTGTCCTCTCCCCCCACACCTTACCACCATATTACTAAAGATTTATCTACCAGAGTTCCTTTTGCACAGTATATTATGTCCAGCTTTCAACAAAAAATTACAAGGCATACTAAAAGGCAAAAAGCACAGTTTGAGAGACAAATAAAGCATTAGAACTACACTCAGATATGGTTAAGGGCTCTAACACAAAAAGTAGACAACATGTAATAATATATGTGGAAAGTAAGCAGAAATTCTGAGAAAAAAAGAGAAAAAAAATGTTGGACAAGGCCTCCCCTGAGAAATAAAAGGTCCTAGCCCAGGATCCCCAGCCCAGGATTCCATTGCCGGGAAAAGAAGTCCCCATGACTTGTGGCTGTGAAAACCAGCAAGAATTGTGGCTGAGTGAGACAGAGGGCTCCTGGAGTACCAGACATTCTTATTAAAAGGCCCATTCAAAGACTTACTCAAACTCACTGGCTCTGAGATCCAGCACCGAGCAGTAGCTTCAAGGTCACCAGAGACAATTAGGAAGGAACTGAATTGCCAGGTATCAGACGAGAGTTGAAAGCACAGCTTTCTCCCAGGAGGAAGTTTCTTTACTAAGTTCTCCCGCAAAAAAAATGGCAGGCAGGTGTCATATATAAGTCTTCATCAACCTGGCTGACGCTGTTTGCCCCGCCCTGCCGATTCCCTGAGTCTCCGCCCCACCCAACTTGTAGGCCCACCCAAGCCTTTTCCAATGTCTTTTCCACACAAATGGTCTGTCTTGGCTCATGTTTCCAAATTCCTCAAATCTCTTAGACAAGCAGTACCTGTCCTTAACCTGTTCCATATCACTCACTAACTGGCCCCAGGCCACAGACTAGAGTCAGCCAGCCTTAATTTGAAACTCAGCCTGTCCTAGGCACCTCTACTCAAGCCCAGCATGAGTAGCAGTTACCTACAGATTGCTTTGCAGTTCATGCTGTGTGGCCCTGAGCAAGACACAGATGGTGACTGACCTTGACCTGAACCTCCCAAAAGGCCTCAGAGCCAGCACATCCAGTGGACCACCTCAGGCCAACTCTAAGCACCACAATTGACACACTCAAGGGGAGGACTCAGCAGGCACCAGAGCCATGCTGAAGTAAATCCTGCTCTGCAGAGTGGGCCCCTGCACAGCTGATCCTCCAAGGTGGTCACGGACAGTCCTCCCAGCCAATCGGCCTGGGGGTAAATCCCTCCCATTAAGGTGCCACTAGCAATCAAGGCTCACCCATAACAGGAAAATATACACAGCCCACACATGGGGTGGACCTGGAGTGCCCAGTTTGGGTGAATGGAGAGGCAGTGCCACTGGACCCTATAGTACCCATACTATATAAGACTACCCTCCCAAGACTGGGAGGTGTAGCAGCTCTACCTAATACATAGAAACAAACACAGTGAGGCTGCCAAAATGAGGAAACAACAAAACATGGCCCAAATGAAGAGACAAAACAAAACTCCAGAAAAAGAACTAAACAAAATGGAAACAAGCAGTCCACTAGATGCAGAGTTCAAAACACTGGTTATAAGAATGCCCAATGAACTTGAGGGAAGGGTAGATGACCTTAGTGAGAACTTCAACAAAGAAATAGGAAACATAAAAACAGGCAGAAAACATAGAAACAAAAACAGAAAATAGTCAGAAGTGAAGAATACATCACAGGGAATTAACAATGGAGCAGAGAAGGAAAGGATCAAATAAGACAAGGAAGATAAGGAAGCAGAAAGCACCCAGTCAGAATGGTAAAATAAAAAAGAATCAAAAAAACTGAGGATAGTATAAGAAGGTTCTGGGACAACATCAAGCATATCAACATTGGCATCATAAGGGTGCCAGAAGGAGGAAGACAGAGAGCAACAAATTGAAAATGTATTTGAAGAAATAATGACACACCCTGGCAGGATGGATCAGCTGGTTAGAACATCATCCCATACACCAAAAGGTTGCATGTCTGACACCCCACCAGGGCACATACCTATGCTGCAGGTTTGATCCCCAGTTGGGGTAGGTACAGAAGGCAACCAATCAATATTTCTCCTCTCTCTCCCTTCCTCTCTCTCTAAAATCAATTTTTTAAAAAATCCTTGGGTGAGGATTAAAAAAAAGAAAGAATGACCAAAAAATTACCTTGTCTGGTGAAGGAAATAGACATAGAAATCCAGAAAGCACAGAGAGTCCCATACAAGATGAACTCAAAAGACCTGCACCAAGATACGTCATAATGAAAATGCCAAAGTTTAAAGACAGGGAAAGAATCTTAAAAATTCCCTTGAGACTATCAACTGACTTCTCAACAGAAACTTTGCAGGCCAGAGGGGATTGGCAAGAAATATTCAAAGTGATGAAAAGCAGGACCTACAACCAAGATACCTGGAAAAGCTATCGTTTAGAATCAAAGGACAGATAAAGACCTTCCCCGAAAAGAAAAAGATAAGGACTTCATGATCACCAAACCAGTATTACAAGAAATGTTTAAGGGCCTTCTTTAAGAAGATTTTTAAAAAGATCAAAAATACAAATAATAAAGTTGAATAAATAGATATCTAGCAAAAATTACTTTAAATGCAAATGGACTAAATGTTCCATTTAAAAGATATGTGGGGGCCGAATGGATAATAAACAAGACCCTTACATATGCTGTGTACAAGAGACTCACTTCAGATCAAAAGACCTACACAGGCTGAAAGTAAAGGAGTGGGAAAAGATATTTCATGAAAATGGAAACAAACAACCAGAAAAGCTTGTGTAGCAATACTTATACCAGATAAACAGACTTTAAAACAAAGCCTTTATAACAAGACATAAAGAAGGATCCAGCAGTTCCCCTTCTGGGTATTTATCCAAAAAACCCCCAAAACACTAAACTGAAAAGACATATATCCATATGTTCATTGCAGCATTATTTTTAAAATTTGTTGTTGTTCATTGCAGCATTATTTACAATAGCCAAGATATGGAAGCAACCTAAGTGTCTATCAAGAGATGAGTGGATAAAGAAGTGTTGCATATAAAATTCAGCAATAAAAAAGAATGAAATCTTTTTTGAAAATGATTATTATTCATATCAATATGAATGAGTATGATTCAGCCATAAAAATGAATGAAATCTTTTCACCTGCAACAACATGGATGGACCTGGAGGGTATTGTGCTGAGTGAAATAAGTCAGTCAGAGAAAGACAAATGCCAGGTGATTTCATTCATACACAGAATTTAAAAAACAAAATAAACAATCAAACAGAACAGAAACCAACTCATAGATACAGAGATTATTTTGATGGTTGCCAGATAGAAGGGCATTTGGGGGTATGGGTAAAAAAGCTGAAGAGATTAAGTATAAATTGGTAGTTACAGAATAGTCACAAGGATGTAAAGTACAGCATAGAGAATATAGTCAGTAATATTTTTTAAAAACTATGTATGGTGTCAGATAGGTACTAGACTTATTGAGGTGATCACTTTATTAAGTTATATAATGTCTAATCACTGAGTCATGCACCTGAAACTAATATAATATTCTATGTCAACTGTAATTGAAAAAAAATTTACAAAAATTCCAGAGATCAAAAACACTGTAACAGAAATGAAAAATGCCTTTAAAGGGCTCATTACAAGAAAATGGTCACAGCTGAAGGAAGGATTCCTGAGCTCCAGGATGTATCAGTAGAAACTTCCAAACCCAAAAAGCAAAAAGACTGAAAAAAAAAAACCAGAAAAATCATATCCAAAAACAGTGGGACAGCCATAAAAGTTGTAATTTATGCATAATGAGAATATCAGATGAAGAAGAAAAGAAAGAATGGAATAGATGATACATTTGAAGCAATAGGACTGTGAATTTACCCAAATTAGTACCAAACACCAAACCACAGAGCCAATCTGTACAAATACAAAAAAAAAAGTAAATCAAGACATATCATATTTAAATTTCAGAAAAATCAAAGAAAAAGAAAAATCTTGGAAGAAGTTAGAGGGAAAACCCTTTACCTTAGAGCAGTGATTTTCAACTGGTGGTCCCTGGCACAGTAGTGTGCCACAAGAATTTTCAAAAACATGCAATACCTGACTATTTACTCAAAGACACTGACCTCTTTTCCCTTAGATGGTCAAATAAACAAATGACAATAGCCAACATAACAATAGCCATCCAGTGTGAATGAATCAAAATTGTACCTATTTTTTGTCAGATCAGCAAAAAAAATATATTTTTTGGTGTGCCACAGAATTTTAGTAATTAGTTTATGTATGCCATGAGATGAAAAAGGTTAAAAATCATTGCCTTAGAGAAACAAAGCTAAGAATTACACCAGACTTCTCAGCACCATACAGACAAGAGAGTAGAGTGAATTATTTTAAGTATTGAGAAAAAAAAACACCAACCTATAATTCTGTACCCTGAGAAATCATCCTTCAGGGTTTGAAAAAGAAACAAGAACTGTTTCAGACAAATAAAAATTGAGGGAATTTGTTATCAGTACACATGCCTGGCAAGAAATGTTGAAAGAAGCTCTTAAGACAGAAGGAAAATGATACATCAGAAATTTGAATCTACATAAAGAAAGAGCACTGAAGAAAGAATGAAGGTACAATTAAAACTTTTATTTCTAAATTGATCAGATACTAGGTTGTTCAAGATAATAATAGCTACAACTTATTGATTTGTGTATGTATAAGTGAAATGAATGACAACAATGATACAAGGGATAGGAAAGGAGAATCAGAAATATTTTGTTATTACAGATACTCGCACTATTGCAGTGGTCTAATGTTATTTAAAATTGCGCTTGTGTTAGGTGTAAGTGTGTATTATAAATTCTATGGTGATTGCAGGGGGTAGAGGAGTATAAGGGAGTTAAATGATGATGAAAATACCATAAAATATTTTAAAAATAAAAAATAAACAAATTATAGGGCCACCACTAAAGAAAGAAGTATTGCTGATATGCCAAGAAAGGAGGGAAAATTGAATCATACAAAATGCTTGATTATAGGCACAAAGACAAAAAAAAAGAGTGGAAGATAAAAATAGGAACAAAGAACAAGGACAACTAATAGAAAACAATAACAAATAGACACATATCAATCCAACTATATTAATAATTCATATACCATATGATTCACCCATTTAAGTGCACAATATAATGTTTTGGCATGTCATATTAAGTGCTTAAATTTCACTTATATATAACATAAAATTCACCATTTAAAAATACATAGTGCAGAAAAATACATGTATTGTGCTACAATTAATGTAAAAAGTGAATATATATACAGAATGCTTTAAAAATCCTAGAATGTCCCTGGAAGAAATTGGAACAACAGTTGCTTCTAAGAGGTGGCCCCTGAAAACAAGAGGAAGGATAATGGAAGGGAAAATGATTTCTCATATATTCTTCTGTACCATCTTCATGGTTTACCATCTTAATACATTACCTATTCAAAAAAACCCCAAGAAATTAAAAAAATAAATTTGTCAAATGTATTAAATATGTTCATTTTTTTACTGTTCTTCCTTTTCACATTAATGCCAAAATCACTGATCACTCAGGGAACTCTTTCCCACTAAGTGCCCTGGTGAAACTTCAGAATCCTTCTCAATAAAGTGTTCCAGGTTTTCACTAGCACTGAACCAGAGAAACCCCCAAAGAAAAATACAACTGCAAGCATATAAAGAAATGTACACACTGAAAATATATTACATTAGAGATTTCTCTTATGTACAAGATTTTCCAGGCAATTTGGCTGTTACATTAAACATTGTACATTTTAAATGGTACTTTCCTAAAAAATATAATTAAAACAAAGATGAATAAATATGCTGAATATGAACCATGTTGCTGCAATTTCTGATTATATGTTTACATTTCTCTGCCGGATTAAGGACAAGAAAAATAGCATTTAAGAACTTACATACTTACCCATATGTGCAATATTCCAAACTATGTACCATTTCAACATATCCTGGCAGGTTATCTAACAATGCTGCAACATTTTTAAAGCAGTTCGACTGCCAAGTCACAGTGTGGGATCCAGATGTGGAAGGTATTTGGAAGTGTGTATTTTCTTCTAGGCAAACCCAGGATCAGTCCACGTGAAAAAATTCCAGCTTCCTCACCCCTGGAGTGCAAGTTAGTAACCATGACTAGTATGCATTGTTGGTGGCTCTGGAACAAGAAGGATCCTATCTTGCATTTGCCACTAGCCAAAAATATGTAGAGAGCTTTTTTTGGCAGAAAGTCATTTTCAGTCTAACTCAAATGCTCAAGTCCATGGTACTTCTTTATCAAAGCCAGTAGCGATTATAGTTTTGCAGTCTCCAACATGCACACTCATGTCCAAGCACGCACAGGTCCAAGCACGCACATGCATGCATACACACACTCACCCTCTGTTGCTCTAACACCATCCTCCCTATAGAAGAAGCAGAAAAATAACACTTTCTCAGATTTCATGGGCTAGAGTTGAAATATCTTTGACATGATTTTAATCTAAAGTTTCACTATTATTCCCAGAAAGAAAAAACCCATAGCATCATTCAACAATCAGTGTGGTCTTGTAAAAAGGAGGTGTGGCATTTTTCCTCATTTGTAAAATGAAATAATTCCATTGGGCAATTTCATTTGATCCTGTCAAGTTTGGACATTCCTAAATAATAAGAATTATTTCCTAGAAATGGCTTTCCATTGAAGAACAGGAGCAATATTCAACCCCTGTTAACAATTAATATACCTTAAGGCTGGAATGAAAGAGCTAAACTGGGTCATCTTTCACCTCTTACAGTCTCTTTCAACTCCAAGATTCTATTGGCACTCTTGGTGACAATTTGATAAGCTAAAATATCTGCATTTTTTTAGAACACTGAAAAAGATCAACTCATCGGAGTTAAACACTTCAGCCCTTGCTCTATTCAACAAAACATGCATAGAAATCTAAGGTATATCTATTAACAGTGTTAAGCACCAAAGCTGTCTATTGACAGGAATGTAGCTGTATATTCATAATAAAAACAAGCAGAGCTTTATCAGAAGATAACCCAAATTTTCTATCCCTGTCTTATCCAGATCAAGATTTACCTAGAGACCTTTGGCCTCCTTCACAGTCAGGTCAATACCAGCTGTTCTGGGCCACCTATACCCAGAAAATAATACAAAATAGTACAGAGAACAAATAGTCTGTCTGATGGAATCAAAATTCACAAATCCTGTTTTATGGGAACCAATAAAATGGCTTTAAAGTAAGAAAGATGACATTCAGATCCCACATCTGCCTTTCATTAACTCTATCATCCTAGATAAGGTATTTAACCCCTCCAAGTCTCAATCTTCTCATTAATTCAAAGGGGGTAATAATACGACATTCTTGAAGCTCATGTTCCTACAATGCTAAAGTCACTCAAGATATGGTAACTCTTATAATAATCAATGTCTCCTGAATTCTAGATTCTAGGCCATATATCTTGTCCTACCTTAGCAAGTCTTTGGATGCCATTCAGGTTTCTCTCTCTCTCTCTCTCTCTCCTTCTCTCTTTCAGTATTTAAGCTCTTTTGTAACTACCCAGGTATTATAATATTTTGTAGATCACTTCTAGTTATCTAAATCATAAAGCTTAACCCCTCTGGCCAGTTCACATCTCAAATTGACACTAATAGAGAAGTCCAAAAATGTCCATTGTACCATTTCATCCATCTGAGATGAGTGTATGTTATTTTATTTTCAATCAATATTATGATTGCTGGCCTTTCAACAACGTAAAAACTTAGTCTTACACAAACGTTGATGGAGGAAGCCTAGAAATGAACAGGGCATTTATCCTAACACATAGTCTATGAGCTGCACCAGTAGAAACAAGTCTGATGCATGGAACAAAGATTAAAACTTACAAATTGTATGTGACAAAATATCTGCCTTCCCTTTAGCATCAATTTCTCTTGTGGCAAACTTATATGTACAACCCAGGGACATGAACTAAGGTGGGGGAATGCAGGTGGGAGAGGCTGTGCAGGGCAGAGGAGAATAAAGGGGGGGGAAATGGGACAACTGTAATGGCATAATCAACAAAATATATTTTAAAAAATTTCTCTTGTGGCAAAAAGAAGTATTTATAGACCTAAATTCTATAGTTTTATTTGGAATTGCAGACAATGTTGGAAAGTTGGAAGGATGTAAGTGGTGAGCTTTAAAAGTGAAAGCTTTGTACAGAGGAGAAAACAACCCTTTTCTAAGAACAATCTTTCCTATTTTAAAGAATCTCTGAACAAGTTTTAAAAATAAATTCAACAAAAATTAATTGAGCCTTATTTTTAGAAATAAGCATAAGGACAATAATAGGCTTTTAAAATGGACGTGACACAGAAACTTTCTAACTACTTCTTTCTCTGTGACTTTATCATTGCTTTACAAAGACAATGCTGAAAAGTTGGTGGAAGATTTTATTCTAGCTCACAGTGGGGAGATAGCTAATATCAGTCATACCTAAACTTCATGTAAACTGTGTAACCTGTAGCTAGAATTTTTAAAAATATGTTCCAGATACAATTTCTTCTTAAGATATATCTGTTGCAAACATTTTGTTCCTAGTCTGTTACTGGCCATTTCATTTTCTTAATAAGTTTCAAAGAGCAAAGGTTTACTATTATTATTATTATGTTGAAATTACTGTTGGATTCCAATTTAGCTTTTTTTCTGACCTTGGCTAAGGTTTATATGTTCTAAGATACATTTGCCTAACTCATGATTACAAAGATCTTTTTTGTGTTTTATTACACAAAATTTATAATTTTACCTTTTACTTTAAGGTCTTTGTTTTTGTGTGGGGGTGGGGTGGGGGTAGTATTTGGTGTGTGTTAAAAGGGAAGGATAGCAGTAAAATTTTTCCTAACAGATATCCAGTTGGTCCAATTCAATTTATTACAAAGACATCCATTTCTCATTGAATTCCATTAGCGTATTTGTATAAAATCAGTTGGACTATATATCTTGTTCTATTTCTGAAGCCTCTATAAAGTATTTTTGCAATGTATGTTGTAACTTGGAGATGTAAGTTCTCCACTGCTCTTCGTTTTCAAGATTGTTTTGGGGCATTGCGATGTCTTGGTATTTCCATATAGTATTTACAATATCCTGTTAATTCCTACCAAAAAAAATGTCTCCTAGGATTTTGCATTGAATCTATAGGTCAATTTTAGGAAAATTGATACCTCAACAAAACTTGAAACAAAAAATGAATTTATTTATAAAAATTGTATATGCATTCTTATATGTTTAAACTTTAGTCACCTTCAAAGTACTCTTCACTTGATGCAATATACCTATCAGGAAGATTTTTCCACTGCTCACAACAGTTTTTGAACATGTTGATTTTGATGCCTTTCAGTGTTTCTGCAGTTTTTTCCCACCTCTTCTACATCAACAAAATGTTTCCCTTTGAGTACTTTATCATCCAGGGAAACAAAAGGAATTGCTCAGAGTGAGATCAGGTAAATAGGGAAGGTGGATCACAGGGATCATGCTGCTTTTGGTTAAAACCTGCTCAAAACTCAGCACGGCATGGGCAGGTGTACCATAAATCACCCATCATGAAATGGGCAAATGCATTGAGTCTTCAAAAAAATTCACTGAAGCCGAATGCAGCCTCTCACAACAACACCAGCTAGTCATGACACAGATGGGTTCCTAGAACACTCACCTAGCAGGCAAAGTCTGTACTATAAGGGGCCCGCCATCCAGAAGATAATTCCAGCCTTTTGGGGGCACCCCTCATATATATTTCCATTCATTTAGGAGTTTTCAAAATAATTTCTTTCAATCATGTTTTGTAGTTTTCACTGTACAGATCTGGAACGTATTTTGTTGAATTTATCTTACATACCTCATGGATTTTTATGGTATTATAAATGGTTATTTGACATTTCATTTTTTAATTTTTTTCCACTATATGGCAATACAACTGATTTTTGTTTGTTGACCTTGTATCCAACTTTCTTATTAAATTTACTTCTGATTTCCAGTAGGGTTTTTGAAAATATATATTCTATGACAGTTTCTATGTATGCAATCCAAGAGTATAACTGTTTGTTTTTAATTTTATGTCTTTTATTTGTTTTTTCTTGCCTTTTTACACTGGCTAGGGTATCAAATACAATATCGAATAAGAGTAGTGAGAGCATACACATTCACCTTGTTCCCAATCTTAATGGGAGAGCAATTAGTATTTTAAGATTAGGCAAAATGTTAGCTAAAGAGTTTGGGGTTTGTTTTATTTTGCCTTATTTTGTTTGTATATGCTTTTTATGATGCTGAGGAAGATCTCTTCTAATAGTAAATAACTGAAAACATTTATCATAAAATGTGTATTTAATTTTATAAAATGCTTTTTGAAACATTGATTTTATACATTGATTATTTTTATGTAGTGAACTGAATTGATATTTTTTATTCTGATTAGGAACAATCTAACCGTAGCCAGAGGGGAGGGGGAAGGGCACAGTGGGGAGAAGGGTTCTCAAGAGCTACTTTAAAGGACATGAGGACAAAACCAAGGGGGAGAGTGGAAACAAGGGAGGGAGGTGGCTTTGAAGGGAGTGAGGGGGAGGGGGAGGGAGAAAATAGGGACAACTGTAATTGAACAACAATAAAATAATTTAAATTAAAATATAAATATACGTAACATAAAATTTACCATTTTAAACATCTTAACTGTATAGTTTAGTGGCCTTAAATACATTCACATTGCTTTGCAACCATCATCTCCATCTATGTCCAGAACTTCTTCTTCTTCACAAGCTGAAATTCTTTACCCATTAATCATTAACTGCCCACTCCTCCCTGCACCTAGTCCCGAGAAAACACTATTCTATTTCCTGTATCTATGAATTTGACTACTCTATACCTAGAGTAAAATCTATACCTCTTATGTAAAATCATACAATATTTGTCCTTTTGTGTGTGCCTTGTTTTATACGTCATAATGTCTTTTTTTATTTTAATCATTGTTCAAGTACAGTTTTCTCCCCTTTACTCCCAATCCAGCCCACCCACCCCTCCCTCCCAACTTCCCTGCCAATAATGTCTTCAAGATTAACCCATTTTATACCATTTATCAGAATTTTCTTTACTTTTTAAAGCTAAATAAAATTTTACCATGTGTATATACAATAATTTGTTTATCCATTCATCTATTGATAGCCATTTGCATTGTTTACACATTCTGGATAATGTCAATAATGTTGCTATGAGCATGCATGTCCAAATATCTTCTTTAATCCCTTTTTCAATTCTTTTGGGTTTGCACAGAAGTGAACTTGCTCAATTATGTGGTAATTCTATATTTAATTTTTGGAAGAACCACAATACTATTGGCCATCTGTATGTCTTCTTTGGAAAAAGTGACCACTCAAGTCCTTCACCCACTTTTAAATTGAGTTGTTCAGCTTTTTGTTATTCAGTTGCAGGACATCTTTATATATTATGAATATTAATCTCTTATAAAGCATATGATTGGCAAATATTTTCTCCCATTCCATAGGTTGTCTATCTATTCTGTTGATAATGTTCTCTGATGCACAAAAGTTTTTAATTTTGATGAAGTCCAATATATTTAAATTTTATTCCATTACCTGTGTTTATGGTGTCATATCTAAAAAATCACTACCAAACCAATGTCAAAAATCATTTCTCTAAGTTTTCTTCAAGGAGTTCTGTAGTTTCAACTGTTACATTTAAGTCATCAATGCATTGTGAGTTAATTTTTATATATGGTATTAGGTAAGGTTCCAAATTCATTCTTACTTATATAGATAGCCAGTTTCCCCATCACCTTTTGTTTTTTAAAAATTGTCTTCTCATCTATTGAATTGTCTTGAAATCTTAGTCAAAAATAATTTGACCAGTCCTGGCCATTGTGGCTCAGTTTATTGGAGCATTGCCCCGTAAGACTGATAGGTTGCAGGTTCGATTCCTATTCAGGGCCCATACCACAGTTGTAGGTTCAATCCCCAGTTGGGGCACATGCAAGAAGGCAATCAATCAATGTTTCTCACACTGATGTTTCTCTCTCTCTCACTCTGTCAAAGCAATGAAAAAAAAGTCCTTAGGTGAGGATAAAATAAATAATTTGGCCCTATATGTGTGAATTTATTTCTGGGCTCTCTATTCTATTCCATTGGTCCATATGTTGTTTTTATGCCAGTATCACACTGTTTTGATTATTGTGGTTATGCAGTATGTTTTGAAATCAGGAAGTGTTAGGCTTCCAACTTTGCTCTTTTTCAAAATTGTTTTGGATGTTTGGAGACTCTTGAGATTCCATGTGAATTATAAGATGAGTTTTTCCATTTCTGCAAAAAAAAATCATTGCAATTTTGATAGAAATTGCATTGAGTATGTAAAGCACTTTGAGTACTACTGACTTCTTAACAATATGAAGTCTCCCAATCCATGAATACAAGATGTCTTTCCACTTATTTGTGTCTTCTTTAATTTCTTGCAGCAACATTTTGTACATTTCAGTGTACAAGTTTTTCATCTCCTTTGTTAAGTTTATTCCTAAGGATTTGATTTTTTGATGCTATTGTAAATGGCATTCTTTTCTGAATTTTCTTTTCAGATTACTCAATGTCAGTGTATAAAAACATGACTGATTTTTGCTTGTTAATTTTGTATCCTCAGTTTTCCTGAAATTGCTTATTAGTACTAAATTTTTCATAAGCGAAATCTTTAAGATTTCCTACATATAAGATCTGTGAACAGAAATAATTTTACTTCCTCATTTCCAATTTAGATATTTTTATTTATGTATTTATTTCTGCTCTGGCTAGAAATTCCAATACATGCTAAATAAATTTTTAGAAGTATCCTTTACTTTTTCCTGATCTTAGAAGGAAAGCTTTCAGTCTTTCTCCATTGAGCATGATGTTAGCTGTGGGGGTTTTTTATATATGACCTTTATTATGCTGAGGTATTTCATCTATTCCTAGTTTGTTGAGTTTTGAAATTATGAAAGGGTATTGAATTTTGTCAAATGCCTTTTTTTTTTCATAGATTGAGATAATTGTGTGGGATTTTTTCCTCCATTCCGTTAATGTTATATATCACATTGATTTTTGTATATTGAACCATCCTTGCCTTCTAAAAATAAACACCATTTGGTCATGGTGTATAAGCAATTAAAAGTGCTGCTAAATTTGGTTTACTAGTATTTTTGTTGAGGATTTTTGTATCAATATTGGGGATATATTAGTCTGTATTTTTCTTGTAATGTCTATGATATCAAGATAATGCTGGTCTTATAGAATGAGTTAGAACCCTGACAGGTGTGGCTCAGTTGCTCAAAGCAAAAGGTGGCCTGTTTAGTTCCCAGTGAGGACACATGCCTAGGTTGCAGGCCAAGTCCCCAGGTCGCTAGTTGGGGTGTATGCAAAGGGCAACTGGTTAATGTTTCTCTCACACATTGTTGTTTCTTACCCTTCCTTTCTCCCTCCTTTCTCTTGTCTCTCTAAAAAAAAAAAAGAATGAGTTAGAAAGTAGTCCCTAATCTTCAAATATTTGGACAATTTTAAGTAGGATTCATTTGTGTTAATTCTTAAATATTTGTACAATTCCCTAGTGAAGCCACTAAACTAGGCCTTTGGGGGGGTGATGTTTTGATACCTGATTCATCTCTTTACTACTTATAGATATATTCATATTTTCTATTTCTTCATGATTCAGTCTTGGTAGGTATACATTTCCAGGAATTTGTCCATTTAATCTAGTTCATCCAATTTGTTGGCATACATTTGTTTATAGTACTCTTTTATAACCCTTTTTTATTTCTGTAAAATCAATAATAATGTTTTCACTTTTGTTCCTGATTTTAATTCACTTGAGTCTTCTCTTTTTTGTTCTTTATAATTGTAGCTAAAAGTTTGTCAACTTTGTTGATCTCTTCAAAGAACCAACCCTTGATTTTATTTATTTTCCCTTGTATTTCTATTAATTTTTTTTATTTATCTCTGCTCTAAATTTTATTATTTCCTTCATTACTAGCTTTGGGTTTAGTTTGTTCTCCTTTTCTGGTTCCTTAAGGTGTAAAGTTAGTTACTGATTTGAGATCATTCTTCCTATTTAATGTTAACATTTACAGTTATATATTTTCTTTTGAAAACTTTTCTAAATACATCCCATAAGTTTGGGTATGCTGTGTTTTTATTTTTAATTTTCTCAATATGTTTTCTAATTTACCTTGTGCTTTCTTCTGGGACCCATCAGTTGTTTAAGAATTAAACTGATTATTTTTTCTAATGAAAAACTAACCTAGAATATCTGGGTTTTTCTGGAGTCAAGACTCCACTTGACAATGATGCGTTATCCTTATATATAGCTAGATTCTGTTTCATGGTATTCTGTAAGAATTTTTACACCTATATTCATGAGCTATATTGTTCTGAGGTTTCATTTATTTTAATGCACTTTAGGTTTTTTCTTTACTACTCTTGTGCCTCTTGCATTGATATATAATTGACATACAATAAGTGAACTGCTTTAAATTGTACAAACTGGTACATTTTGATACATCTATATATTTGTGCAACCATTACCACAATGGTGACAGTGAATATATCCACTGCCTGCAAATGTTTCCTTGTTCACTTCTGTGATCTCACCTTCTTTCATTTCCTTGGTCCCTTTCATACTCAAGCTACCACTGATCTGTTTCTTATTACTCTAGATTAGCTTGCATTTTCTACAACTTTATATAAATGGTATCATATAATGTGTACTTTTTTGTCTGGCTTCTCTTACTTGGGATATGTATTTAAATAGTAGTCCATACCATTGTCTATATGGATAGTGCTTTCCTTTCTATAGGCAAATAATATTTCACTATATTGATATACCACAAACTAGAACACATGGACATGTTCTATCCATGTTCATGAACAACTGGGTTGTCTCCAGCTTCTGGCTATTAAAAATAATACTAATATGTACATTAGTCTACACATTTTTGTGTAGATATATATTTTTGTTTCTCTTGGATTGGAATGGCTAGATCATATAATAAGTACGTGTATGATTAGCTATTTCAGGAACTGCCAAACAGTTGTCAAAAATGGTTGTACCATTTTATACTCCCACAAGCAATATTTGATAATTCCAGTTTTTCCACATCTTCACCACTTGATATGGTCAGCCATGCTAATAGATATGCAGTGATAACTCATTTTAGTTTTAATTTGCATTTCCCCCCATTGAATAATGATGTTGACCACATTCTCATGTGCTTGTCATCAGTGTATCTTTTTTAGTGACATGTCTATGCAGATGTCCAACACCTGTTAAAAGTTAGATTGCTCATTTTCTTATTACTGCATTTTAAAGTTTCTTTATATATTCTGAATACAAGAACTTAGCCAAAAACTTCAGAGGACAACCAATGAAGATTTTGAGAGATCATTTTTTATATGGCTCCTCCTTCTCCAGTACTCTACCTTGCAAATTATAATCAAATCAGCATCCTCAAACTCCTATTGCTGTCTCTTCAACTCAGCAAGATACCTTGCTCTGTTTGGGGGCCCCTCAACCCAAGAGTACAGAAAGCACCTACAGGCAAGAAGACAAGAACATTGTAGGCTTGCTTGTTTGTTTTTCTTATCTCAAGGTTCACTGTCTTGTACTGCATATTTTCCAATATACGAAAATGATTAATTCATACATTTTGTCTATTTGATTGTTTATAATGCAAAGACAAGTCTGGTACCAGATTCTGTGTCATAGCTGGAAGTATAAATTTATTTCATTTATTTTCTTTTATTCTTTTTTCTATTATCACTTCACCCTCAATGTAAACTTTGGAGTTACTACTTTAGAATTATTTTTCTATTTTTGTGTATAAAAATACATTTCCCTGATGCACTCATACATATAGTATAAGACTTTTCTGCAACTGTGCAAATAGAGATCCAGTGTCTCTTTTTTCCCCTTTGGCTCACTTCTTTCTAAGTATATTTTATTGATTATGCTATTACAGTTATCCCAAGTTTTTCTCCCCTTTATCCCCCCTCCACCCTGCACCCCCCACCTTAGTTCATGTCCATGGGTTGTACATATAAGTTCTTTGGCTCCTCCATTTCCTATACTGCTCTTAATCTCCCTCTGTCTATTATATGCCTACCAATTATGCTTCTTATTCCCTGCACCTTCCCCCCTATTCTCTCCCTCTCCCTACCCCTCCCCACTAATAACCCTTCATGTGATCTCCATTTCTGTGATTCTGTTCCTGTTCTACTTGTTTGCTTAGTATTTTTTGGTTTTTTTAGATTCAGTTATTGATAATTATGAGTTTGTTGTCAGTTTACTGTTCATAGTTTTTGATCTTCTTCTATTTCTTAGATAAGTTCCTTTAACGTTTCATATAATAAGGACTTGGTGATGATGAACTCCTTTCACTTGACCTTATCTGAGAAGCACTTTACCTGCCCTTCCATTGTAAATGATAGCTTTGCTGGATAGAGTCATCTTGGACGTAGGTCCTTGTTTTTCATGACTTCAAATATTTCCTTGGGTCACTTTGATCTTAAACAAGTAAGTGACTTAAATCTTGTAATGTTAATTTTGGTTTCAATTACTCATTTACTATGTATTTTATTATAGTTTGTAATTGTGAACTTTTAGTTATTTTTAATATTTTCTTAAAGTATTGCTTTCTATTCTTTATATATATGGTGTCTACTGTTACTCTTCAAGACTTCTTTAAGAATGCTTTTTTCCTCAGAAATTCCACATCACTTATTGATGGCTCTTATTCTGAGACATTCATTTTAGACCTGTTTCCAAGTAAAGTAAAAAAAAAAAAAAAAGTCTGCATTTATCATTTCTAAGCCCCCTCTTTCTTTTTCTAACGTAACTTTTTACAAGATTTTATTTATTTATTTGTTTTTAGAGTGAGAAGAAGGAAGGGAAGAAGAGAGGGAGAGAAACATTAGGAAGCAAGATTGGTTGCCTCTCCCACGTGTCCCAAAAGTGGACCAAGCCCTCCAACCCAGGCATGTGTCATGACCAGAAATCAAAACAGTGGTGATCTTTCTCCTTGCGGTAGATGCCCAATCAACTGAGTCACACCAGTCAGGGTTAAGCCACCTCTTTCAATGGGTAAGTACTTCACTTTCCTTCTGTTTATAAAGTCTCAATAGATTTTCTAATAAGTGGTAAGATTAATAACAACATGCACTCTGCTGATAGAAACCAGAAAAAAAAATGGAAATAACTTTCATTAATCTTATTTCTTAGAACAGGCCTTAATTCATACTAAGCATTCAATAAATGTTATGAGACAGTTTCATTGTTACTACTAATACTATGTTAATTCATAATATTCCCTCTATTATTTTTATTTCCAATTCACTTTGTATAATACTGTGGAAAAAGGCCATCAGATTTGCATTTAAAGCTAAACATGTTGCCATGGCTGGTGTGGCTCAGTGGATTGAGCACTGGCCTGCAAAGCTGAAGGTTGCCAGCTCGATTCCAGTCATGGCGCATGCTTGGGTTTAGGGCCGGTCCCCAGTTGGGGGTGTGCAGGAGGCAACCAATCAATGTTTCTCTCACACATTGATGTTTCCCTCTTTTTCTCCCTCCCTTCTCCTCTCTCTAAAAATACATAAGTAAAATTAAAAAAAAAAAACAGAAATGTTACTTAGTTTATCTCACTGAGCCCTAAAATGAGATTAAAACATGCATTACAAGATTTTTGAGTGTCCAACACAAGGCTCAGCCTATAGTGGGCATTCAAGAAATGTTTGTCCAATTTTTAAAACATCAATGTTCCCAAAAGTAATTTTTCTCATTTCCTTTCTTCTGTCTTTCCTTCAAAATAAGTAAACATAAACTCCACTGAGTAGTCCTCATTTTTTCCCCACAATGTTGACTTCTTCAGTGTTTCACCTTTCTTTCTTTATATCTTTAATCCCTAAATTTAAGTAGGAAAATAGGGAATGGGTAAATTCATACTCATGATTTCACTTATTTTCACAACTGTTGCTATAAATTTGCACTAATAATAAAAATAATGATAATCTGGAGTATGCCAAAATGGTGAAAAGTTCGACATTGTTGGAGTAAAGATACAGGGGATGGAACAGTAAATGGTTTTCAAATGTCTATAACAGTATGTGGGAATCAAACTTCAAGTGGCCTCATATTCCAAGTTATTTTGTATTTTAACCTATAAGTGAGCATTTCCCAGAATCTGTTTCAGCTAATACTAACTTGAGAGGATTTGAATAAACATTCTGTGAAAAAATTTATATGCAAATGCGTGTGGAAAATGCTGGATCAAATGGCAAAAGCAGGACATCTTAGAACCTTGGATATAATAATATATGAATCTCTTAGAAAGAAATATATCATGCAGAATTTCTAAAGTTATTTAACCTCTGAGTTCTTCAGGTGGATCATGCAGTGTTGCTCTTCACAGGAACAAAGACTTTTTATATAAGAGATGACAGAGATAATTTTAAGAAAATAATTTTAGCTGTCATGGTGAGGCTGACTTGGAGGAGAAAAAGTTTGGGTTTCTAAGAGATCACTGAGGGGGCTATTATAATAGCCTAGACCAATCATGGCCTGATCTAAAGTAACAACACCAGTATAGAGCAACTGGTGATCCTTCGAATGTGATAGAAGTAGATGATGATTGAAGAGAAAGTGTTAAAATATTCCCATGTTTTTAGTTTGAGCTTTTAGACAGTTATATTATGTCATTAACAGTTATATCATTATCAGTAACAAAATAGACAATAAAGAAGGAAAAATGGCTAAGTGGGAAAAGATATATGGTTGGATAATGAGTGACTCACAAAACTGTATACCCAATCCAAACCTGTATTCCAAGATTCAGATTCACATTTTCGGCTGTGCTTCTAAAAGTCTACAAATAGTGTGCTGTAGACCCTTCTACCTTAACGTATTATAAACCAACTTCCAAAAAGGGAATGTTCTATTCCTTCAAGGGTCCTACATATTAACAGCATTCTCCTTATTCTATTTACGTCTCTGAGAATGTTCTTTCCTGAAATAAACAGTTACAGATTCCAGTTTTTCTAGGAAGTCCTAGATCCTAGATACCTTTTCGAAGAAGTTTGCCTCTCCCAGTGACTGTTCAACATGAGCTCAGGGAGTTTATTGCCTTATAGTTATCACAGAACTTCCTCTAGGGAATTTCTCAATGTACCTAGATTCTTGAATATGAGTTAAAATCTAGTTTGAGCCATGTGTGGGCCCTTGCTCATCATCTTGGAAGATGACTCACAAATCAAAATTATTTCATTCTTCTGAGCCTAAGTCTGCTTGGAAATCAGCAAGTTTTACCATTCTGCTAAGTTAAAAGGGCTCTCTGTCCATGCAGGAACTTCTAGTCAGTATATTCTCCAAGTCCCATAACTAATATGTGCACACCATAAGCTTTCAAACATCTTTTTTATATATTGTTAATGTTAGCAATTTATGTAGCACATGTTCAATGTGGAAATTATAATAATTTCACAAGCCAATAACATACAGAATATCTTTTTTTCATTTTTTTAGATTTTTAAGATTATATTTATTTATTTTTAGAGAGAGGGGAAGGCTAGGAGAGTGAGAGAGAAACATGGATGTGTGAAAGATACATCAATCAGTTGCCTCTTGCACACCCCCAACTGGGGACCTGGCCTGCAATCCAGGCATGTGACCTGACTGAGAATCAAACTGGTGACATTTTGGTTCACAGGCCAGCACTCAATCCACTGAGTCAGGGCTCTCTTTTTTCATTTTAAAATCATTTTTATTTTTCAATTGCAGTTGACATACACTATTATACTAGTTTCAGGTGTATACTCAGTGATTAAAAATTATGTAACATACTAACCAATCATCTCAATAAATCTCATACCCAAGTGATGCAATACATAGAGGAATTTTTTAAGACTTTATTTATTTATTTTTTAGAGAGAGGGGAAGGGAGGGAGACAGAATGGGAGAGAAACATCAATGTGTGGTTGCCTCTCCCGTGCCCCCTATTGGGGACCTCGCCTGCAATGTAGACATGTGCCCTAGACTGGTAAGTGAACCAGCAACCCTTTTTAGTTTGCAGGCCTAAATTCAATCCACTGAGCTATGCCAGCCAGGGTGCAATGGGAGGGATTTATTCTGAGGTTGATCAGCTGCAGGAATTGGCTGTGACCACTGACCACCAACCTCCAACCTCTGACAACCATGGAATATCAGCTGTATAGGGGCCCATCCCACAGAACAGGATTTACTTCAATGGGGCTCTGGTGCTCCTGAGTCTTCCCCTTTAGTGTGTTGCTTTTGGAGGTGATTGGGTAATGCTTTTGATGTGGTGTGAAGTTGTCCACCAGTTGCGTTGGCTCTGGGGCCTCCCAGGAGATGTAGGCCAAGGTAGATGCCACCTGTGTTCTTCCGAAGGCTACCATCATGAGCTACAAAGTGATTTACAGATGGCTGCTAGATGGAGGTGCCCAGGCGAGGCCAACCTGTGATCAAAAGTCAGCTGCTGCTCATGACAGGCCTGGAACCACTTAGGTGAGGTAGAGGGCATACTGCGGCCAAATGCTGCTTATTTGAGAGATTTTAGGAAAATCTGAAACATGAGCCAAGACAGGTCATTTGTATGGAAAAGCCCCTGGAAACAGCTTTGGTGGGCTTGAAAGTTGGGTAGGGAGGGGTCTCAGGGAATCTCCAGGGTGGGGCAAACAGGTTCAGCCACGCTGATGGAATTTCAGATATGGTCTCCTCCTACAGACCTTGGGGCGAGGGAAGCTCGCCAAAGGAACAAAGGTCTCTGCTAGTACTTCTGTCTGGAAGAAAGCTGTCTCCCTACCTCTCACCCTGATACCAGACAATTCAGTTCTTCCCCATATGTCCCTGGTGCCTTTCAAGCTGTGGTCCCAGCTCTGGAGCTCTGCAGGTGTGACTCTGAATAAAATCTGTGTGGGGGGCTTTAAGAGGAACTGCCTGGGACTCCAGAAACCCTCTGTTTCCCTCAGCCTCAATCCCTGATGTTTTTTACAGCCAGGTGTTATGGAGACTTCTCTTCCTGGCACTGGAACTCTGGGCTGCGGGCCTAGTGTGGGATTGGGACACCTTGCTCCTCAGGGGAGACCTCCACAGCCAAGATATCGCTCCTAATTTTTATAAGCCACACATGGTTGTGGGACCAGCTCATTCTGCAACTCTGCCTCAGTGTGGCTTCTACTTTATATACTTAGTTGTAGGACTACCATTCAGCCAGACTTCAGGTGAATCTGAATGACGGTTGTTCTGTACTTTAGTTGTAATTTTGATGTGGCTGTGGAAGGAGGCGAGAACTGAGTTTACCTATGTCATCATCTTTCCTGGAATTGAAACATCTGATAAAGTAGATCTGTTCTTAAGACGTTCAGATACCCTTTGAAGTTCCACGGATAGCCTGAGAGTCTTGAAATTCCTGAAACCACTCATAAAAATTCAAATACAAGGGTAGGCAAAAGTAGGTTTACAGTTGTTCATGTGGAAAATAATACAATAATTACTGAACAATACAAGAATAAACTCTTTCACATATTCACAAGTGTAAACCTACTTTTGCCCACCCCTGTATGCATAGATGATGTATAATTATGGTGGGAGAAAGTTCATAGTTTTTATCAAATTCTTACCAGGCACTACTATCCTTATAATACTGACATTTAGGAAAGTCACATAGACAAGAGCTTTGCTCTGTCCTGAAATATCACATCTTTGGATCAATTTGCTTTCAAGATAAAGCTTTATGAATCATAGCTAACAGGTAATAGATTTATGTTGTTCTTATGTATAACAGGTAATAGATTTATGTTGTTCTTATGTGTAAAATGCAAGACAAACACTACAAAGATCTCAAATTTTACTTTTAGTTAACATCACTTCAATATTTTATTAAGTAGAAATTAGAACCAAGTTTCCAGATGCAATTTCAAGGCACTACTTTTCTTTTGTGTTTAGATCCTTTTCATTTAAAATTGACATTGAGTAAGCTTCCTATCACAGTGTCCTCTGACTGTTCTCCTGAAATTGAGTTTTTCCCCTCATTACTAGTGCAGTGCTATGCCAAGTGAAGCACTCAATAAATCATTGTTTAATGATTAAGATTTTATAAACCTCTTGTTTTCCTATTATTTTAGAACTTTTACTTTCTTGTGCTGGTGATTCACCATTTTCTACCTTAAAATCCTTTCAAATATGACATGCTTCCATGGCTAACAATAACATAATAGCAGCAGTGTGTACATTTGTGGTCTGGGTTCATGGATCAACACACGCATCAATTATTGGAATTTAGAATCTGTAAAAGGTCATTCGTAAACCTCAGTGGTTTTGTTATGCCCCCAAGAGGTTTATGTCTCCCCAAAATATATCCTACTGAGAGCAATTTTCTTTAATGGGTTCCTTGGTATGTACCAGATTATTTCAAAGGCTTGAAATTTTGCTTCCCTGTTGGGATATTATAGGAATTAGAAACATAACCTACAAGGAGTGCACCTATTGGCTGGCCATGTGTGAGCAGCAAGGAGTCATTCTTTGTTGCTTGCTAAGAAAAGTTGTGCTTTACCTAATGCCTCTTTCTGATCCCTCTTAGACACAAAACTAGAGTAAAACTTTTGTGTTGGAATGTATGCATCATTTCTGATAGCTGCTCAGGAGACTTACTGCCTTTTTTCATTGTTTCCCACTCAGCCTATCTCTCCTGTAAAGGTAATTTCTGACTGCTCAAATAAAATAAAGTAATGGCATCCTCTCACTGATGCTGAGGTGAATCTCCATTTGCTCCATGCTAGAGTATCATTATTTGTACTACCATTATTATTAATCTCATACAATACAACACTCAAAATGTTTCTAACCCTCAGGAGACCTATTTATGATGCAGAGAAGAACAAGCCAGGAGAGTGGCTACCCAAACAGAGGCCTTTTAACTGCAGTTTCCAATGACACTCTTGAGACTCTCCAGCATTCCACATATAACATATATTTCTTTTCCTCTCTGAAACAATGTGCTTCAAAGCAAGATCATCTAGCCCTTCACTCAGTTTTGAAGGATATAGTAATCAAATGTGGACAAAAGAAACAGAGAACTAGGGGAATTTTTGTTTCTATATTAACAATTGCTCATTTGAGCACAACTGAATTTTCATGGCTTACTGTTGTCTTCTATCTGCCTTCTACAGCAGAAAAGGAAAGAAAAGACAAAATTATTTTTATTTAACTGATTTCTTTTTTTTAAATTTATTTTTAGAGAGGGAAGGGAGAGGGGGAGAGAGAGAGAGAAACATCAATGTGTGGTTGCTGGGGGACATGGCCTGCAACCTAGGCATGTGCCCTGACTGGGAATCGAACCTGCGATGCCTGGTTCGCAGCCCGAGCTCAATCCACTGAGCTACACCAGCCAGGGCTTAACTGATTTCTTTAAGTTAATCTTTTAAAAATTATTTTATCGTAGTTCAATTACAGTCATCTATGTTTACCCCCCACCATCCCCCCAACCCCAGACAAACCCACCTCCCTCCATTGCTCCCACCCCTGCTTGGTTTTGTCCATATGTCCTTTATAGTTGTTCCTAAAAACCCTTCCCCCTTCCCCCCATTATAAAGTTAATCTTTATTGTATTTTTTCCATTACCATTTAGTCTCCTTATACACCCCTCCCCACAGCAATCACCACACTGTTGTCCATGAGTCCTTTTTCCTTAATCCTTCAAACCCCTCACCACTCCCCCAATAGCTGTCATCCTGCTCTCCATCTATGAGTCTTGAATCTATAAATTGCTTTGGGTAGTATAGACATTTTCATGATGTTAACTCTTCCTATCTATTAAGACAGTATATACTTCCATTTATTTGTATCTTCTTCAATTTCTTTCTTCATTATCTTATATTTTTCTGTGTACACATCTTTTAAAACCTTGGTTAGGTTTATTACTAAATATTTTATTCTTTTTGAAGCAATTGTGAATGGAATTATTTTTTAATTTCCTTTTTGTTAGTTCATTATTGGCATATAAAAATGCAACCTATTTCTGGATATTAGTTTTATATCCAGCTACTCTGCTGAATTCATTTATCAGTTCTAATAGTTTCTTGGTGGAATCTTTGGGGGTTCTCTATGTACAGTATTATGTCATCTGCAAATAAAGACAATTTTACATCTTCCTTTCCAATTTGGATGCCTTTTATTTCTTCTTCTTGTCTCATTGCTGTGACTAGGACTTCCAGTACTATGTTGAATAAGAGAGGTGAGAACAGACGTCTCTGTCTTGTTCCTGATATTAAGGGGAAAACTTGTAGTTTTTTTTTTTTTTCCCCATTAGTATGATGCTGGCAGTGAGTTTGTCATATATGGCCTTTATTATGTTTAGGTATGTTCCCTCTATTCCCAGTGTGCTGAGAATTTTTATCATAAATGGGTGCTGTATTTTATCAAAAGTTTTTTCTGCATCTACTGATATGATCACGTGGTTTTTATCCTTCATTTTGTTTATGTGGTGAGTCACATTTATTGATGTGGGAATGTTATACAAACATTGCATTCCCACTTGATCATGGTGTATAATCTTTTTGATGCATTGCTGTATTTTGTTCGCTAATATTTTGTTGAGGATTTTAGCATTTTTATTCACCAGGAATATTGACTTTTCATTTTCTTTCTTTGTACTGTCTTTATCTGCTTTTGGAATTAGGGTAATGGTGGCTTTGTAAAATGAGTTTGGGAGCCTTCCCTCCTCTTGAATTTTCTGAAATAGTTTGAGAGGGAGAGATGTTAATTCTTCTCAGAAATTTTAGTAAAATTCACCTGTGAAGCCATCTGGTCCAGGGCTTTTGTCTGTTGGGAGGTTTTTGATTACTACTTCAATTTCATTAGGTGTAATCAGTCTATTCAGATTCTCTGATTCTTCCTGATTTATTTTTGGAAGGTTGTATGTTTGTAGGAATTTCTCAATTTCATCCAGGTTGTCCAGTTCGTTGGCATATTTTGTTCATAATATTTTCTTACATCCTTGGTTTTCTTTGGTGCCAGTTGTTATTTCTCCTCTTTCATTTCTGATTTTTATTTATTTGGGTCCTTTCTGTTATTTCCTTGACGAGTCTGGTTAAAGGTTTGTCAATCTTGTTTATCTTTTCAAAGAATCAGCTCTTGGATTCCTTGATGTTTTGTATCACTTTTTAGACTGCATTTCATTTATTTCTACTCTGATATTTGCCATTTCCTTCCTGCTCACATTGGGCTTTATTTGTTGTTCTTTTTTAAGTTCCTTTAAATGTAAAGTTAGATTGTTCATTTGAGCTTTTTCTTGTTTTCTGAAATAGGGCTGTAATGCTATGAATTTCCCTCTTAGAATTGGTTTCCCAGTGTCTCACAGGTTTTGAATTGTTGTGTTCTCATTTTCATTTGTTTCAAAGTATCTTTTGATTTCTTCCTTGATATCATTGTTTATTCATTCATTGTGTTATTTGGCTTCCATGTTTTGCATATTTTTCAGTGTTCTTCTTGTGATTGATCTCTAGCTTCATTGCATTGTGTTCAGAGAAGATGCTTAATATGATTTCAATCTTCTTTTTAAAGATTTAATTTTAATTTTATTTATTTTTATAGAAAGTAAGGGAGGGAGAAAGAGATGGAGAGAAACATCAATGTGTGGTTGCCTCTCGTGCACCCCCCACTAAGAACCCGGTCCATAATCCCAGACTGGGAATTGAACCAGCAACCCCTCAGCTCTCAGGCCAGCACTAATCCACTGAGCCACACAAGCTAGGGCTGATTTCACTCTTCTTAAATTTATTGAGACTTGTTTTGTGTCCTAACATGGGGTCTATCCTAGAAAACATTCCATGTGCACTTGAAAAGTATGTATATTCTGCTGCTTTGGAATGAAATGCTCTAAAGGTATCAATTAAATCTATTTGATCTAGTGTGTCATTTATGGCCGCTGTCTCCTTGTTAATTTTCTGTCTGGAAGATCTATCCATTAAAATGGGGTGTTAAAATCCCCGACTATGACTGTATTTCTGTTGATCTCTCCTATTATGTCCATCAAAATTTGCTTTACATGTTGCTCCTCTGTTGAGTACATAAAAGTTTAGTAGGGTTATATCCTCTTGTTGGATTGTTCCCTTTATCATTATGTAGTGTCCTTCTTTGTCTCTTACTACAGCCTTGGTTTTAAAGTCTATTTTGTCAGATATGAATGCTACTACCCCAACTTTTTTTCTTTTCCATTTGCATGATATATCTTTTTCCAACCCTTTACTTTTAGTCTGTATGTATCTTTCAATCTGAGATGGGCTCTTGGAGGCAGCATATATATGGCTCTTGTTTTCTTTTCCATTCAGCTACCCTCTGTCTTTTGGTAAGACATTTAAGCCATTTCCATTTAAGGTAATTATTGATAGATACATATGTAGTGCCACTTTACTGTTAGACTGTTTTCCTCTTTTTTTTTCTTCTCCTTTTCTTCTTCTTTTTTTTTTCTTAAAGCAAGCCTTTTAACATTTGTTACAGTACTGGTTTGGTGTTAACAAACTCCTTTAGCTTTCTCTTATCTGATAAGTTCCTTATTTCTCCTTTGATTTTAAATGAGAGCCTCACTGGGTAAAGTAGCCTTGGTTGTAGGTCGTTGCTTTTCGTCACTTTGAATTTTCATGCCAATCCCTTCTGGCCTGAAATGTTTCTGTTGAGTAATCAGATGTCAGTCTAATTGGTTCTCCCTTATAGGTAACTCCCTACTTTTCTCTCCTGGCTTTTAGGATTTTCTCCTTGTCTTTAAGCCTTGTCATTTTGATTATGATGTGTCTCGGTGTAGGCCTCTTTGGGCTCAACTTTTTGGGGAATCTCTGAGCTTCCTGGACTTATGTGATTTCTTTTCCTTCACCAGATTAGGGAAGTTTTTGGTCATTATTTCTTCAAATAGGTTCTTGATGCCTTGTTCACTCTCTTCTCCTGGTATTCTCATGATGCAGATGTTGTTCTGATTCATGTTGTCCAAAATGTTTCTTAAGCTCTCTTCATTTTTTTTTAATTCTTTTTTCTTTTTGCTGCTCTGCCTGGGAGATTTTTTCTACCTTGTCTTCCAAAACACTTATCCGATCCTCACCTTTATCTAACCTACTGTTTATTCCTTCCAGTGTATTATTTATCTTAGATATTGCATTCTTTATTTCTGACTGCCCCTCTTTTATGGTTGTTATGTCTTTCTTCATGCTATTGAGTATCCTTATAATCATTACTCTAAACTCTCTATCTGACAAATGCTTGCCTCCATTTCATCTAGTTCTTCTGGGAAATTCTCTTGTTCTTTCATTCTGTTTCTTTGTCTTCCTATTTTGGCTGCTTCTTTTATTTTCTTTGTATTTATTGCCTTAGATGTTAAACTAAACAGCCATTATACTGATCAGTTGTTAATCTAATCGAGCTGTAATCAGCAGTCTGTCTTAAGCACTGCAGGGTGGTGCAGAGTAATT
The DNA here is from genome assembly GCA_004024845.1 of Tonatia bakeri. NCBI lineage: Eukaryota > Metazoa > Chordata > Mammalia > Chiroptera > Phyllostomidae > Tonatia > Tonatia bakeri. Next base: position 105,469 of record PVIA01003985.1, read on the forward strand.
TTTGCAGGCAGAGCTACTGCTTCCCCTCAGGCTGAGGCCACTTGGAGAGAAATGCTCTGCCTGAGCAAGATGGCTCCTGTAGTAAGAGGAATAATTCAGCATAGGGATCCTGAAAGCTTTTCCTTCAGTTCTCTCCCCAGACCCACTAGCTCCAGACTCTCCTCAAGCTTCTCTACCCCACTCTGTCCTCCCTTTGCCAGCACCTAGGGTAAGCCACTACAAATGAAATTTTGTGCGTTGGCCCTTTAAGAGGCTGTCTGCATCTCCCGCCATCTCTCCCTGGCATACAGAGACCCTGCTGCTTTTCACAGCTAGATGTTATCTGTGTTCCTTTCCCAGCTCTGGTGCTGTAGGCTGGGGAGCCCAGCTTGGGGTTTAGACCTCACACTTCTGTGGGGGAACTCAGCCATTGAAGCATCCCTCCGGAACTTCAGCTGTCACCTGTGGGAGCCCAGCCTGCCTGTTGTGCCTCCTCTGCACTCCCTACCTGTCACATGGTGGTGAAGTGGTTTCTTCTGTCTGTCCATGGTTATAAGGCTTCTCTCCAGCTAGTGTTCAGTTGGTTATTCTGGATGATTTCTTCTACAATTTAGTTGTAATTCCAGTTTGGTCCTGAGAGGCAGTTAGTGTAGCTTCCACTTACTCCTCTGCCATCTTTGATCCTCAACAAAATTCTTGAGTGCAACTATTGGCTAGCTAGATGCCATGCCAACAGCATATGCCCCAGTTATTGAAAGTGGACACATGAGGTATTCATGATCATCCAGGGTCATCTCTACATCCTCTACCTGAGAACATTAAACCTACAGGAAGAAAAACAAAAGCTGTCTTTTGAAAACCAAACTACAACTGATTTGTTTTCTGTGTTTCTAATTATTGCAAAAACCTAAGGGACTGAACCAAAATCAGATCCATGAAATAAGTATCTAGGCACTACTCTTGTTTTCACAAATCATCTCTTTGAATGAGTGTCATTTACAAAGTGTGACATTTAGTTTTGGGGATTAAAATGAGATGCAACATTTGTCACTTACCATGATTGCTAATGAAATGAAACATAGGCCAGGCATATGGTCATTTATTTACCACTTATACTTACATCTATCCCAATACAATGTAGTTATGTATCCAAAGGTAATACATTGTAAATTCACTCTAATACCATCTTGCAGATACTAAACAAGGCAGGTCTATCTGGGATTACAGTCAATAAAGTCTACTTAATATTGTCCTGAAATATCCTCTTCTTGGGAAGCTTAGATACCTAAGCACATTCATAGAAATTACCAGTGGTGAATAATAAATAACTGTATATTTGGGAAAGGAGAATGGTAGAGTTGGTAAGAGTTCTGCTGTCAGAGTGAAGAGACTCCACTCACTCACTAACTATGAATATTTGGAAAAGTTACCAAATCTCCCTGAGCCTTAGTTACCACATCCATTGAAGAATAATACCAACCTTACAAGAAAAAAGTGAAACATATATAAAGTACCTAGCACTATGTCTTGCACACAGTAGAAACAAAATAAGGGGTACCAACCTTCCTTTGTCCTGTGTGCAATCAAATCAAAATAAAACTCCTATGTTAATGATCTATCTAAGCGAAAATGTATCGTTCAATATGACTAAGATGATTGGCCTATTTGCATCAATGAATGTGAATTTTGGGGACTCTGAAAGATTCTTAAAAGGGAGTAACACAATCACAAAAAAGTAAGAGATTTTGCTTATAAATTAGAAGGCTATGTATTAAAACAATATCCAAGAAAGAATGGACAATTCTGCAGTTATATAACTGAGTGGAGTTAATTGTCGAAGAGAAGCAATAATCCAAGTTTAATACCATGTATAAAAGAAATAACTATTTGAAGGTTTTAACATTAGAATCCCAAAAGCTAGAAAAGTGGAGGTCTCTGTAATGAATGTATCTTTATTAATAACAAAAATAATAACTGCTGATATTTATTAACTGCTTATAGTAAACCATGTACTGAGATAATTACTCTATATAAACTACTTCTGGTAATTTTTACAACAGTCTTGTAAGATATGTATGATTTACATTTCACAAGTTTCCTCAGGTCATCAAAAGCTAGGATTTAAAATAGAGTAATATTGCCAGTTTTTTTTTATATTTTCTTGACACATTACTACTTACTTTTGCAGGATCTTCAGTCTTGAAAATATCATCTCAATATTTATCATTACTTCTAATAATAAAAGTATATTATGTACCAGGTACTATTTTAAGTACTTCACATTCATTATATCTTATAATCCTATTTCAATAGGAAATAAATTTTATTATCCCAATGTCACAGATAGAGAAAGCCTAGCAAGAGGCAAGATCAAAATTTGAACTTATATGCCCTTGACTTCAAAGCACTTGCTCGTAACCACTATACTTAGTCTTTTTTAATAATTTTTTAAATTATTTTATTGTTGTTCAATTACAGTTGCCTGCATTTACCCCCACCACCTCCCCCCATCCCAGCCAAACTCACCTCCCTCCCCTGCTTCCACCTCTCCCCTTTGTTTTGTCTGTGAGTCCTTTATAGCAGTTCCTGAAAACCCTTCCCCCCATTATCCCCTCCCACCTCCTTTCTGGTTACTGTCAGATTGTTCTTAATTTCAATGTCTCTGGTTATATTTTGCTTGCTTTTTTCTTTTGTTGATTAGATTCCTGTTTTAGTGGAATGGGAGGTGATGAAATCATATTGTTGATTGCCTGTCTTTAAAAAGATGTATACAAAAAAGAGAAAGGACATAACATTGCCAAGGACAAAAACAAAAGTACAGCACAAACATGCACAAATGATATCAACAAAAAAATCTCTATGTGAGCTGCAGCTAGAAAACATGTTAAAGACTGAAAAGGACTTCAAATCTTTTAAATCTACATTTGAGACAAAAAGAACAAAAATTGGCAAGGTAACTGGATCAAACAGTGTAGAATTACCAAATGACAAAAAGTAAACAAAATGACAAACTCCTATTTTTCTTCTTTCTTTTCCATCAAAGAGACTGGCCTTCATCTTGAAAGGGTAGGAGAAATGTGATTTAAAAGAGCATTCTAAAATAGACAAATAGTAAGAGAATTTTGTCACTTTAAATTAGATAAAAGTAGGAAGTGAATTCCATCTCAATGTGACAAAGAAAAAACCTTATGGATGTAAACACAGAACTATTCTGGAAATCTTTCAATTCAATTAAACAACTATATATATACCAGGCACAGTACTGATCTGTTTGGCAAGAGATGAACCAAACTGAGTCCCTTCCTTCTAGGGATCATAATCTGGTTGAGATATTTTCTTTTAAGATTTTATTTATTTATTTACTTAGTTTTAGAGATGGGGAGGAAGGGAGAAAGAGAGAGAGGGAAATATCAGTGTGTGGTAGCTTCTTGCACACCCTCCTACTGGGGACCTGGCCCACCAGAGCATGTGCCCTGACTGGGAATTGAACAGCGACCCGTTGGTTCACAAGCCAGCACTCAATCCACTGAGCCACACCAGCCAGGGCTGGTTGAGATATTTTCAAAACTAAACTGCAAAGGAATATGTGATATATATATATACAAATGTAGGTAAAATTTGCTAATTTGGGGTTAGTAGAGAGAGAAATCAATTCCTTCTATGAGATCTCAGGAAGGCTAATAGTGAATGTCTTATCTAACTTAGATTTCAAAAATAAGTAAGATCTCAACAGGTAGAATGGGGTGAAAGGACACCCTAAGTCAATACTATGCCCCATGTGTGTCATTGGAGTATTACAGAAGAGTGCAGGGTTTATCTGGAGAAGTGTAAGTGGTGTTGTTTGTGAGAGAATCAAGAATGACAGATTATACAGGTCACTAGAGAATAGGATAGGAATTGTATCTTATTTATCACTGTATACCCTGCATGGTGCCTAATAAAGGTTAGTACCCAAGAAATAAAAAAACAGAAAATATGAATTTGAATTTAAGTAAATATTGCCTTAATTTTCAAAACTGGTGAAAAGTTGAATCTCAGAATAGTTAAAACAAATTGATTTTCAAACACTTAAAAAGAAAAGTAGTGCTCATAAGGAACTGGCATGGTTTTACTGGTAGCTGATCCTATTACATTTTCCTCACTTGTTTTCCCAACTTTCTTATTTTCAAAAAAAATTACAAAGTTATGGGAAAGTTGAAAGAATAATTCAATGAACACAGATATATTCACTTACATTTTCAAAATGTTAACATTTTGCCATATTTGCTTCCTCTCCCTCCATTACATATATTTTTCTTCTTTTTTCATATACCTAACTTTTTTCTGAACCATTTGAAGATATATTTCAGACATCATCACTTCATTTTAAAATAGTATTACCAACCTGATATTAATGAATATAATGTATCCGGACTTTCTAAAACATTTAGCAAAAAAATTCTTGTTTTTAATCTTCACCCAAGGATATGTTTATTGATTTTAGAGAGAGAGGAAGGGAGAGAGAGAAAAAGAAACATCAATGCAAGAGAAAAACATCGATCAACTGCCTCCCACACGTGGCCCGACTGGGGATCAAACTCAAAACCTAGATATATGCCCTGACCAGGGATCAAACCCACAACTTTTGGTGTACAAGATGACGCTCCAACCAACTGGGCAACCCAGCCAGGGCTTTTCTTTATATTTTCAGAATGAAATGGGAAAGTATGAGTTAAATTATATGGCTGGGTGAGTTTATAATTAGATATATTAAATATACTGAAAAGTGTTGGTAAGTGGATCAATGTGACCATAGGATGGTCAATAGCACTCAACTTTATTGCATTTAGAGTAAATATTTTATCAGCTTCTGAAAGTTTATCCCTGGATAATATCTAATTCAGCTTTTTCCAGCTGTAATTTGTAGAAATCACATTTATGATTTTGAAAAATATATTTGTTCTTGCCGATCTGCAGAGTTTTTGACTTAGTGTGATGGGGGAAGGGCTCCAGGAATCTGTGGCAGACATCTATGACTGCAAATCATTGACTTAGGGCAACTGTTCATCTGGTTGACTCTCTAGTTATGCCTACTTCATTGCAGATAATTTAGATTTTAAAACTTACAAACATTATAATACAAAGCATAGTGTACTTCCACCTGAATGAAATAGATTTGCCACTTCCAGCTCATCTCATTAAACCTGCAGCTACAGTTTCAACTAAGACTTTAAAAAAATTCATAGTTGTACCTTCTGGACCAGGTAGAGGTCACTTTTTACATATTCCAATGGCTAAGATTTTGATCCTGGGCCTTAAAACAATTCTATACAAATTCTAATGTCTAAGCTCTTCTGAGTGTTAGTATCAGATGTTTTAAAGAGTCCTATATTTTAGAAAATAAATCCCCATATTTTCAAGGCTTTTGGGCATTTTACTTTCTACATACAGGATGAAAATATGTTAGGCTGACAGTGACCAGAGGGGAAAGGGGAGGGAATTTCAGGGGAAGTGGGGAAGGGTTTGAAGAAACTAGTATAAAGGACACATAGACCATAACAAAGGGGGCTGGAGACGGGAGCAAGGTGGGGAGGGCTGGGGGGTGGGCTGGGATGGGAGTAAAGGGCAGAAAACTGTATTTGAGCAACAATTAAAATAAAAAATTTTAAAAAGCAAAATATAGTCAAAGACACTGAAATAGAGGACAGGCAGAAAGTGACCAGAGGAGAGAGAAGAGGGAGTTTCAGGGGAAAAGGGGAAGGGTTTACAGGAACAAAGTTAAAAGACACATGGATAAATACTAGGGGGAGGGTGGTAATGGAAGGAAAGTTGGGAGGGAGGGGTGGGTGGGCTGGATTGGGAGTAAAGGGGAGAAAACTGTACTTGAACAATGATTAAAATAAAATTAAAAAAATAAATAAAACAAAACAAAAAATATATATATGTTAGTAGAGGACCAAACACTAAGCATACTCTCTGGAAGACACTGAGGAATATCATGCACTTATAAAGCAAGAAACTTTTCTTTCTATGTTGCAATCTTCCTAATAAGATACATATAATTTAGGGTGCTTATCTTCTCCTAAGAACCATGGGGTTTTTAAGATCTGACTACACTTTGGAAATCCTTTACTCTCTATGAACTCTTTGTAAATTATAAGATAATAATCAGATGACTTCCATGTTGCGGTGGGTGGGAGGTTATCAAGACCTTGCACATGGACTCTCTGTGGACTGGGAGGTTAATTTCCCTATAAATCCATCATCTAGAGCTAGTTGCATATATCAAAATAGGACAAAAAAAATATGTCTGAATTTAATTCTTTTAAAAGACAGTTTATGGAATAAATCTGGAACAAATTGCACACTTTATCTGTATGCATAAGGTCAGTATTATTGGATTACAGCTTGCCTTTCCCTGCCAGAGTAAAGAAAACTAGGCCACAGTGGGAATAATGTAAACAAAACAAAACAAAATCTTAAATCTATTATGCTATTGAGAAAGGGAAGTTATGTTAACAGGAATATGCGAAAGGTAGTTTTTCATTCACAGATAACTTTCCAATATTGTTTATAAAAATTTAAGATAACCATCACCTCAACTTCTTAGTCCTATGACAATAATTAATACCTCCCAAGTGCTCAATGTTTGCCAGAAACTCTTAAGATTACTTTAGACCAGGGGTTTTTAACCTTGGCTGCAAATTAGAATTATCTGGGGTGCTATAAAATTCCAGATGAGCAGGCCTCACTGAAAACCAATGAAATTAGAATATCTGGGGGTGGTGTCGGTCCAAGAATCAGTAGTTTTTTAACTCACCCAGTGATTACAATATGCAGCTGAAGTTGAGAAATATCGTTTCTGATACATGAACTTATTTAGTTCTCACAACACTTTAATATAGAGAGTACTCTTTATTTTCACCGTCTTCACCATCATCATGTCTAAATTACAAGCAAAAAAACTATGACAGAGAGATGTAAAGTTAACTTCCCAATGCTATCACCTCCTAAGTGACAGAACTTGGATTTGAGTCCAGGTAGCCTGGCTCTATTATGCAATTATTATATTATTGTCATTCAAATTAAAAATCACAGATTGACAAAACTTATGTCATCCTACAAAGTACCAATCATAGATGATGCCCTAGTAGCTCCTAAATAATTTTAATTTGTTTGTTTGAAAGTTAAATATAAAGAAAATAATGTCTGCTGAGAAAATTAATTCCTCTTTGTCAACATTGTATTACAATCAAATCATCCAGTTTCTAAAGCATGTATCTATTGCCATCCAGCAATGTAAAACACTAGCACTTCAGGCCCTCACTCTTGGTCTCAAACTGAGTGCTATACAGTTCCTATTTTTTAAAACAACTCAGAAAAGTTACAGTCATAGAAAATTGAAGCAAGACCCATTTTTCTAGATATTCTGCATTGTAGCCTTCAATAAGTAAGTTCAGATGAAAGCTCACTATTTGCCCTATGTCATTTTAGTTCCTTGTAGAATTACCTTAGTTTAGTATTTAAAGATTTCATATCTGAAAATGACACTCAAAGGTTTCAGCAATGTGATGAGGCAAATAAGATTAGAATTTAACAAAAGTATATTTAGCATCCTTACACTCAGTTTAAAAAAAAACAAGACACAATTTAACACATTGAGTCAATTCATTGTATATTTGTACAAAACTGGTTGTTAGAAAGTTCTGTCTTATATTGAAATGACATAGCATCCTTATAACTTTTGCCCACTGGCCTTAGCATTTCATACTCAAGCACACAACAAAATACAAATGACTTAGCAAGTCATCAAATCATATCACATGACATCCAGTATTTGAATACATCTATTATCTCAGAGAAGCAATAGACTGCAATAATTAAGAACCTGTGTTCAGGCCACATATATACTGCAGTCAGGTCTGAGTAGGAATACCAAGCATCACATTTTACCAAGGAATAAGAGGTTCCCTGAGGTACAATGCTTTTGTTACCAAACTTGGGAAACTCACAGACAAACTGGGATGAATCGGTCACCTTAAGTGCTAGGTCCACTATTATGACTTTGGGCAAGTTACGAGACCTCTCATTTTCTTTGTTTGCAAAGTAGGGATAATACTTTGCTCCACAAGGTAATTGATGTGAGGATAAAAAGAGTTAATGTATATAAAGCCCAGTGCTCAATGTATGTTAATAATGGAGAGGTAGTAATATGGGATGGGGAGATGTTCACATGATGAAGTTCTGAAGATGTTACTGTCAACATAAGAAACATCCAAACCTGTAGAGAATTTTTATGAATTTATTTTTTATTGTTGCTCAAGTACAGTTGCCTCCATTTTCCCACCACCACTTTCCCCTGCCCAACCCACCCCACCTCCTACCCTCAGTCTTATCCCCCTTCGGCTTTGTCCATGAGTCCTTTATACATGTTCCTTGCCAACCCTTCCCCTTCTTTCCCCCATTATCCTCTTTTCTCACTCCCCTCTGGTTACTATCAGTTTATTCTTTATTTAAATGTGTCTGGTTATATTTTGCTTGCTTCTTTGTTTTGTTGATTAGGTTCCACTAACAGGCAGTGAAAGAAAAATACCATATGATCTCATTTATAAATTTATTTGAGCCAAACTGACAATAATTGCTAGAAGTAAACTTTCAATGAATTGAGACAATGTTCCAGAGAATGGAAGTTTTGCAGTTTATTTTACACATTAGAATAAAAGGGGGAGATATAAGAAGGCTTACATGAAATCCATTAGAGAAAACAAAGCAGGGAAACCTCTGGGATTGGAAAGACACATACTTCTTTTACACTAATGGGTACAAGACAGTCAATAATTAACATTTACAGCACATAGAGATGGTATGCAGGGGAACACGATAACAACTAGGGGCTCTGTGATCTCATGCTCTGGTACCAGTGGTTGTATCTTCAAAGGTTTGGAAAAGAAAATTACTCTGACCTTTCAAAGATATGTTACCTTAGATGCAAAAAATGCAATAGATAGGCTCACTTATGGAAAAGATTGCTTTTTGTCAAGGAAAGTATACTTAGGACATGACTACCCACCCTCACCAGCTTTCAGTTAGGAATTTCTATGTTCAGATCATCTTAGGTGTTACTTTAGGTCTAAGTTTGTAAAGCCTGTGAAGCAGGTCTCCTCTGAGCTTGTCAGGTTTAGCATGTGGCCCCTTTTTCCTCCACATTAGTTACCTACACAATTAATATGTGGGAACACTGTGACATGGCTACTAAAAAAATGAAAAGCCAATGCAGTATTAGGCTACATTAATAGAGCTACACACAATATTCAGAATAAAATGTCCTATTCTACTCTTTCGATCAGCTGTCATCAAGAATATTGTAATTAATTCCAATGTCCAATGGAGGCAACAAGGATGGCAACTGGTTTTAAAATCATATCACTTGAGGTAAATAAAAACAGGAGTATATATAACTTGGAGAAGACAAGACTTGAGGGAAAAATAAAAGATATCTTCAACTTTGTGAAAGAACTTTCATTATAATTGTAATGGAATAACCTCAGAGTCAGAAAATTTTCTGAAATGATTTAAAGGAAGGCAGCAGAGATACTGATGTGTTTAGAAATAGAAAAGGCAAGACTTAGGAAATAGAACTGCAGAGGTTTGAGATGTTCTCTCTGCCACATTTACCTAGAAACAATGGTCAATCCTGAGTGCAGATACAAGGTTGGAAATCCATTGCAAATCCTGGTGCAATGCCCAGAAGAGGGCAAGGGGGAGTAGAAATCAGCATTGCTTTTGGCAAGAGTGTGGAGAGGGGAGCTCGAATATGCAGCCAAATTTCTCCTCAAAATACATGCTGCAGTCCTTGCTGGTGTGGCTCAGTGGATTGAGCTCTAGCTTGCAAACCAAAGGGTTGTTGGTTCGATTCCCAGTCAGGGCACATGCCTGGGTTGTGGTCCAAGTCCCCAGTAGGGGGTGCATGAGAGGCCACCACACATTGATGTTTCTCTCACTCTCTTTCTCCTTCCCTTCCCTTCTGTCTAAAAACAAATAAATAAAATCTTTAAAGAGATACATGCTGTATACTGGGAATGCATGGGACAGGAGGCTAAAATCATAAGCAGAAAAAATATAAATAAATACATACATACATACATACACACATACATACATACATAAATACATATATAAATAAATAAAATCATAAGCAGAATGCTTCTGAAAATCAGAGCAATTTCTCCAGCAGTTATATGACAAAATTAGAGTTCCATAGATTTTTTTAAGATACATTATATAATCACTAACCAAAAGAAATTTGGTATAGTTACATTAATATCAAACAAGTAGATTGGAAATTTTCATAATATAAAAATGATCGATCCACAAGTAAAAGATAGACATTATAAATCCATAAGTACCCTATGTAATGAAGAATTACTTTTACCTAAATAGAGTTCTGGCCATTGCCCATGGATACTTGGGAGGACATCTCTAGATCCCAAGAATGTTCTCCGTTGTAAGAGGGCTTTGTTTGCCTGTGAACTTTGGTCATCAGACAATCTAACGATGTGATTTATGATGGGGGCCAGGAGCCATGTCATATCAGTACTGGCATCTGGAGAACTGGAGATGAAAGGTATTACCCTGAAATGCTGAAAGGGGCTGAACACTAAAAATCAGCCATGCGGGCAGTATGTGATCAAGCCACAATAAAAGCCCTGGACACCAAAAGCTCAGTCAGCTCCCTGGTTGGCCATATTCTCTGAGGAAAATGTTCCCTCAGATTGTGCAGGTTTGCCTAATTCTTTACATACCCTATATCAGTGTTTTTAAATACAAAAAGCAAACATTGATGAAATCTCTCAAAATAGCTCATGGGAAAAGTGGGGCCAGGGGGGGGAATCTGTAAGGACATAGAAAACCTGAAAAACATAATTAACAAACAATGTAATATATACATTTAATTTACATGACATACAAACTACCACAGGATATACATTATTTTTAAGCATTTTCCAAAATTGAACAACTGTGATTGTAAAATGAACCACAGAAAATATAAAATGTTTGAAATCATTTAGGATATGCTCTTTGAACATAGTGGAATTAAACTAAAAACAATAAGAAGTTCTACTAGAATACTAATGAATGTTTAGAAATTAAGAGAAACACTTCTAAATATCTCAAGGGTCAAAGAAGAAATCAGAATGGAAATTTTAAAATATTTGGAGCAGGGAGGCAAAGTCCAAGATGGTGGCATAGATGGACACTGAGCTCACCCCCTCCCAAGAACACATCAAATGTACAGTTCTATTTAGAACAATTTCTCCTCAGAGAGTATCCTGAGCCAACTGAACAGCTTCTGCACAACAAGCAAGACAGACTACATATAGTGGGTTGGGGAAACACAAGAGCTCCCTTGGACCTGACAAAACAACCTAGAACTGGAGGAATCAGTGAGTGGCATGTTTACACTTTCCCTGCACATGGATTCTGGATGGGAGTTCCATCCAGGTTCTCTGATAGACCTGCAGGGCACTGTAGCACATCCCTGGAGACTCCTCCTAGAGTTAGATCCAGCAGAAAGAGGTGATGCCATAGCGTGGGTAAAAGGGGCTCTTCCACCTGGAAACTGACCCAGCAGGTACTATAGGATGCTGCTTCATGCACACACTAGGCTCCACCACCTGAAGAGATAGAAAATGCTGCATGCCCACCTGCAGGGCTTCCCTGTCCAAAGAAAGTGTGGAGGTAGTAGGGCACTACTGTGCACTCAGGTAGGGCTGCCCTTCCTGGAGAGAGTGTGGAGCTAGCAAAACAATGTGGTACCTGTACACAGGATTGATATATCTGATAAGGTGTTGATATCCAAAATATATAAGAAACTCATACAACCCAATAATAAAAAATAAGCAATCCAGTAAAAAAAATGGACAGAAGAAATAAATTAGCTTTTCTCCTAAGACAGCATACAGATGGCCAACAGACATATGAGTAGATAATCAACATCACTAATCATCAGAGAAATGCAAAGCAAAATCACAATGAAATACCATCTCACACTTGTCAGAATAATTATCAAAAAGTCAACAAATTGCATGTGTTGGTGAGGATATGGAGAAAAGGGAACTCTTGTGCATTGTTGACGAGATTGAAAAATAATGGAGCCACTATGGAAAACAGTGTGGAGATACCTCAAAAACCTAAAAATAGATCTACCATCTACAAACCCAACCATTCCAACTGTGGGTACCTATCCAAAGAAAACAAAAACACTAATTCAAAAAGATACGCACCCCCATGTTCATTGCAGCATATTTATAATAGCCAAGATATGGAAGCAACCTAGGCATCCATTCATAGATTAATGGATAAAGAAGATGTGGTATACAAGGTCTGTCCAGAAGGTATCCAGCCATGTAATATGAAAAAAAAATACTTTTTTTTTAAACAAACAGAGGTTTTTTCAGACTTTATTATTTTTTTAGAGAGGGAAGGGAGGGAGAAAGAAAGAGAGAGAGAAACATCAATATGCGGTTGCTGGGGGCCATGACCTGCAACCCAGGCATGTGCCCTGACTGGGAATCGAACCTGCGATGCTTTGGTTCTCAGCCTGCACTCAATCCACTGAGCTACACCAGCCAGGGCAATAAAGACTTTTATTCAAGATACAAGAAACATTGTACATAGGACAATGATGCTTCAGTCCCCTTCAAAGTAGGGACCCGGGTACCTCACTTAGTTCTCCTGATTGCAATCAGCTACCCCATCATGTTTTCCTGAATCTCATCAATGATCTGAAAATCTCTTCTCTTTCAAAGGTGATTTTAGTTTGGGGAAAAGCCAGAAGTCACAGGGTGCCAAATTTGGGCTGTAGGAGGCCTGAGTCACCTGGATGACTTGATGTTTTGCAAAAAAACTCTGTACCAGACATGATACGTAAGCAGGCATGTTGTCATGATGAAGTTGCCAATCACCAGTTGCCCATAGCTGGAGCCCTCTGAGTCATCCAAATAGTTTCTGTGGAGGAATGTTCAAGCATAACATAAAATTGGATGCAGATACATTGCTCTACTTGCTCTGTCATTTTTAATGTGACAACCATATAGCACACATGCTCTCTCAATGCTGTCTACCACCTCCACTGACTAGTAGAATGAAGTTGTCATTGTTCACACATGCTCATTCCAGTCCACTTTCCTCAGCTGCCAGGTTACATAGATGTCACTCAAACCATTCTCATTATACCAATAATGGCTAGGCTTTTTCTGGATAGACATCATATTACTAAGGATCCAAATTAGTTCTTGGTCCTCATACCTTCTATATCTATCCTTTCACAGTAATCAATCTCCAATTCTTCCATGACTTCAATATTACTTTTTGCGTAATATAAAATGTCCATATTCATGCAGCCATCCAGTCCTTATCTCACTCTTCAGTTTCATTGTGGCCTCTATTGCACCGACATCTTACATCCTACCAAATCGAGCTACTTAAAACTCTGCAAATGTGATATTATTTCATATGCCTCCAACTTTGAACAAGCCATTTTCTCAGCTACAAATGCCCTTTCCCCAGATCAACTATCTAATACATACTGTTTTATTAAAAGTCAGTCATGGAATCATTTTTCCTAAAAATCTCTCTCCATGTGCTCCTATTGCATGGATCATCCTGCATTAGAATCTATTAACAAATCCTATTGAGGGATTATTTACAAAAAAAATACACTTTTTAAATATGCAGTTTGATGAGTTTTGACAAGTGTACATGTCTGTATAATCATCACTTCAATCAAGATATAAGTATTTTTGGAAAGACCTCAGTACAGGAGGACTCATTCACAGAAGGAGGAGCCCTTGGCTAAGGCCTGCTGCCTGGGCAGGAGCTAGGACCACCTGCCAAGGACTTCCCAGGCCTCCTCTGCTCTGACCCTTCTACTGGCAAGTCTGCAAGCCTCAGGGGGAAGGAGTTGTCAGCCAGGTGAAACCAAGAGCACTGTCACCACGGAAACCAGTCATCATCCTCAGGACAGGGACCCTGCTCCCTGGAAATTTTTCATGACAACCACTTAGTATTTCACAAACTGCCTGGACCAGTCCCAGAATGTATCACTGCTGAACTGAGTAGGAACATCAATGTTCAGCCACCCCATTAGCACCCTCTCTGCAGCAGAATTGTGAGTGCCATCTTCAACAATGTCATGACCTTGTGTGCTGTGCTGCCATCCTACCTTGTGCCTTCTTCAACTCCTTCCTGCATCAGAGGATCCCTCAGTCTTCTCAGATCCTGTGCAGCCTGGTGGTCATCCTGCTGGTGTTCCTGATTACTGCTATCCTGGTGAAGGTGCACCTGGATGCACTGTCCTTCATCATCACTGTGATCAAGACTATGCTCATTAATGTATTTGGTGCCATCCTGTAGGGCAGCCTTTTGGTCAGGCTGGCCTCAGGCCTGCCATATATATGGCTCCTACCATGAGTGACCAGGGCCTGGCAGATATCTTATCTTGGCCTCAGCGGCCATGTTCTGTGCCACTTCCAGTGGCTCAGAGCTCTCAGAGAGTTCCTTTGGCAATTTTGTCACAGCCTGTGGGGGTCATAATTTTTACCATTGTCTGTTATCTGGGTCTGCCCCAGTTGGAAGTTACTGCTGCTACCAGCAGCTCAAGCTCAAAGGACCTGGGGAGCAGGATACCAAGTTGGACCTAATTAGTAAAGGAGAGGAGCGAAGAGAAGGCAAAGAAGAGTCTGGAGTTTCAGCCTGCAACTCTCAGTCCAGCAACCAAAGACACTCAATCCAAGCCATCCTCAAAAATATCTTAGCCCTTGTTCTCTATGCTTCATCTTCCCAGTTACCATTGGGGTGTTTCCCAGAGTCACTACTGAAGTCAAGTGTAACACTGCAGGCGCTAGCACCTGGGGACACTACTTTATTGCGTTGTCCTGTTTCTTGACTTTCAATGTCTTTGACTGGCTGAGCCACAGCCTCACAGCTGTATCCATGTGGTCTGGGCAGGACATCTGCTAACTGCCAAACCTGGTGCTGGCCCAGCTGGTGTTTGTGTCCCTGCTACTGCTGTGCGACATCCTGCCCTGCAGATATCGGGCTGTGGTCTTTGATCATGGCGCCTGGCTCACCTTCTTCAAGGCCACCTTGCCAGTGTCTGCATGTGTTTCGGGCCCAGGAAAGTGAAGCTGCCTGAGGCAGAGACAGCTGGTTGCCGTCATGGCCTTCTTTCTATTTCTGGGCCAGGTGCTGGGGGCTGTCTTCTTTTTCCTATTCCAGGCCATTGTGTGACCATGGATGGACAGAGGGCTGCACTGGCTGCCTGCTCCTGTCCTTTCCAACTCCTTCAGGAATGCACAGCATGGGCTGAAGACTTTCTCTCTTTTTTCTAAAAATATCTTTCTGAGCTTCCGCATTTGTTGATTTTTATTTGCAAACTCTTTTTCAACAAAATTTCCAACCCTGTACCCATCTTCAGTCTGATCATACAAATGCTAAAGTGACAGAAAGGTCTAGAATAAATGCATCAAAGAAGAGGCAAAGCTGTGAAACTAAGTTGCATGTAATAGGTCTATGAGGATGGGGGAAAGTGTCACGGAAACAAAACAAAGTAATTGGAAGGTTTTAGCTAACATTCTTTCAATCATCTTTATCTTTTGCTCCATGTTTAAGGATTTGCAGGAACTCAGCGTAATTGAAATTTCCCTTTTTGTCAGTAGGTGCTACAGTTTATCTACTTCCTCATCTGTAAACCCATCAAACTCCCATGGTTGTCAGCAGCTCTCTCAGGTAATATTCCTGAGTGGTGTCAGTTGCTTCTTCATCAAAGCAAGCAAAACCATTTATGATGACAGCTTCTGGATCTGTGCCATTTAACTGCTCACAAAGCATCCTGAGGAACATGGTGAAATTTATGGGCCCTGGAACCTCATTCATCATGGCATCAAAGTATGCACCCATTAGATTCTTCCCTAAAGAAGCAAGCATATCGTGCAAAATGTTCTTGTCAATGAATCCACCTCTGTTCTGATCAACCATGTGGAAGGCCTCTTCAAACTTCCTGAATCTGTGACTGGTCAAACATGGAAAACACATTAGATGTTCCATGCTGAGGGTGCTTCTTGGTAGTCTTGGTCTTTGCCTCTTTGCTTGACATGGTGGCTGTTTAATTCACTGCCTGGGCTGCCCTGATGAGATGACAAGTAAGTGACTATAACAAGTACTCTGGAGGTTTCCTCTTTGAGCTGACTTCTGTTTTCTCATGGCCTGTGCTGGACCCAGGTGTCCAGGCCTGGAGGAGGAAGCCTCTTGGTGAACATAGGTGACTTTGTGGGCCTGAGCATCAGAGTCAAGGGAGGGGACACAGTCTCTGAATATGCTCAAATCTCCCACACTTGGTTCTGACTGATCTCTGCTTGAGCAGGACAGCAGTCTCTTAGGCTCAGAGTGAGTGTGTATCTGTCTGTGTGTGTGTGTCTACCTGTACCAGGGGTGGCTAGAGGCCAAGACTGTCTGTTTTAAAGTCCAGTCTCATATTTCCATCCCCAAAATGCCCCCTGTGCCTCCTCCCCCAGTGTCTCCCTGTCCTTCCTCTGCACTCCCTGCCTTGTTCCTACATATCGTGCACTTTGTACAGTTGCCATTTTACAGCCCTTTTTATACTCAACAGATAACCACATAACTTCAGGTGCTCTTTGACAAAACAAATTGGAGGAGGAGGGTTTAAAGATTTTATTTATTTATTTATTTTTAGAGAAAGGGAAAGGGAAGGAGAAAGAGAGAGAGAGAAACATCAATGTGTAGTTGCCTCTCCCGCAGCCCCTACTGGGACCTGGCCTGCAACCTAGGCATGTGCCCTGACTGGGAATCGAACCAGTGACCCCTTGGTTTGCAGACCCGTGCTCAATCCACTGAGCCACACCAGACAGGGAAAATCGGGTTTTTTTGTTTGTTTGTTTTATTTTTTAAAAGGTAAAGCATTTTCATCACCAGAAAAAAATTCTCTCATATTCATGTTCCTTTGCAGTCAATCCCACATACATGGGTAGACACTAATCTTATTTTATGTAAACATAATTAGTTTTTCTTATTCTAGAATTTCAGGTAAATGAAATGTCATGATTTTTGAGGTGGGCTTGTTTTGTTAAATATGATATTTTTAAGAACTCCATATTGTTGCATGATTGATAATTCATTTCTTCATACCGCTTCAGGGTATTCCATTGTATGGATGTACTATGCTTTGTTTATCCATTTACCTATTGATGGAAATTTGAATTGTTTCTGATTTGAAGCTATTATATAAAGAACTGTTATCAATATTTGCATACAACTCTGTGTGAATATATATTTTCATCTCTGTTGGATAAACAACTAGGAATGGAATTTCTGGGTCATGTGACAGGTATATGGGTATGTTTAGTTTCATAAGAAACTACCAAACTATTTCACAGTGTTTGTTCCATTGCACATTTCTACAAACAGAGTATGAGCGCTTCCATTACCCTTTATCCTGGACAACATTTGGTAATATCAGATTTTTAATTTTTTACATTCTCATGGAAAAAATGTGGATGATAACGATGACGTGTATGAAACATTATCTCATTGCAGTTTTAATCTTCATTTTCTTGATGTTCAACATCTTTTCATCTGTACTGGAATTTACTTCTTGACATACTTAACATACTTGGAGAGTCAGAAAATCATCTCTGAAGGAACCTGATTTTGGAATCAAAAATCCATGTTTGAATCCCAGATCTGACATTTGCAGTTGTTTAATCTTGGGCCACAATTCAGCCAGTATAAGTCATAATTAATTTACCTATAAAATGGGGATAATACTGTCTCACAGATAGATTTCACAGGTAGGTAATATGTGTGGTGTCTAGCCCAATGCCTCTTACATAGTAGATCTTAATAAATGGCAATTATAATTATTATTGTAGAAATTGATTTAAAATGCTTACCAGTTTTCCTTGCCAGGACATAGCCAAAGCTGCCAGCTTTACTGTAATCCTGTTGTTGGAGCTCAGGGATTTGTCTAAACTCCTTCATCCCTTGATTTCTTCTAGTGTTTTCAGACTTCAAATTTTTAATGATTTCCCTAGTTTGTGTCCCACCACCTCACTAAAAGTCTCATAAGGAAAGTAATACATCTGTATTACATATTTCTATATCCTCACCAACTTGTGCAAACAATACTTGCTGAATGAAGAAAGTAATGAATATATATATCCTCCTGTGTCTCACTTTTATGCATTGATGTATATATCAATTGATATTCTTGGTTTTCCTTTTTAATTTCTCCAAGAGGCATAAGATTCTTTCTTTTGTAATTGCCCATAAATAAATCCTGCCTCACCACCACCCAGACTAGAAATTCTGAATACTACCTTCTAGTCAACCTAAATCAAATATTCTGGTTCATGTTGATCTAGAAGAAGGCAAAATCTTTAGTCACAATTCCCTAATCACCCAGGTCACAGCTTTTGCTAATTCCCATCACAAGCTGTAGTAAACTCATAAGCATAATTGACTCAAAAGCAATATAGCATTGTGGAAAAGAAGGAAGGAAGGGAGGAAAGGAGGGAGGAGGGGGAGGGAGGGAGGGGGAGGGGGAGGGAGGGAGGAGAAAGAAAGAAAGAAAGAAAGAAAGAAAGAAAGAAAGAAAGAAAGAAAGAAAGAAAGAAAAAAAGAAAGAAAGAAAGAAAGAAAGAAAGAAAAGGAAAGAAAGGCTATTGCATAAAATGAACCTATGCTAGAGATTAAACTCTACCACTTATTTGCTATATGACTTTTGGCAAATTATTTCATTGCTCTAAGTGTCAAATTTCTCCTCTTTAGTGTATAGGTAAAATATTAGGTAATCCATATAGCTCAGCATAGTTCCCAGCTCCCTTCAAGTAAACTTTAAATAAGTGTCAGAGGTGACTTCTCCGAGGAAGAAATGTTTGAGCTGAGATTTGAAGGATAAACAGGAGTTGGCCAATAAAAAAATAGGAAAAGAGCACTCACTACAGGCAGAGGGAACATTATGTGCAACAAGTTTGGGGTGACTTTTCACCAGTGTAGGTTTCTACTAGTACAAAGTAATGTTTGGCAACAGGTAATTGTGTTAAAAATCCTAATAAAGTTTCTTCAAATCGAGATAATAATAGCCATAGGGGTATATGGCAACTTTGTGAAACAAGTCTTAATCCAGTACATCTGAACCAATCCAACTAAAACTATTAGACACTTACTAACAAAGTCAACAGAAAGCAGTCCCATGAGAATACCTCAAAAGAGCTGACTTTGTGGTACTTTTAAGCTGAAGCTATTCATTGCAAATTGCCTCTATTCTAAGCTCTTAGCCTCTTTCGGTCAGAGCCTCACAGTTACTTCCTGAAAAACCCACACCCTCCATTTATATCAGAAATCTGTTACCAGTACAAAAAATGTCTCCCAGCAGACACCAACATACATTCTTGCCATCTTTAGGCCAGGGCTCCTGGAATCTTGGTGATAGATTCTCACATATAAATATTGACGAGTTTCTCTAAATCACATTTATGACTACAACATCAGCCTGGTGCCAGAGCCCACACATTTGCCAAACAGGCCTATTCCATAGGGCTAATTTCATGGCCAAGGCTCTTCACTAGTATACAGATGATAGCTGTACATAAGAACTGTTACCATGCTACAGGAAGGTCATCTCCTTCCAATATTATCTAGATTATAATAAAGCTACCATTTGAGAATAATAGTACATCTTACCTCTTGTACAGAATTTTTAATGGTATTCATTAAATTAAATATCTATAACATTGCCAGTAACTTAAAAAGGTGGCAAGTCGAAATGGACTTCCACATTCACTTTCTTTTTTTTAATGTAATCTTTATTGTACTTTTCTTAATTACCATTTAGTCCCTTTACACACCCTTTACCTAGCAATCACCACACTGTTGTCCATGTCCTTGGGTCCTCTTTCCTTTTTATTCAATCCCTCTACCCCCTCACCTTCCCCCCTACTAGGTAACTTTAATCATTTGAATGCCTCATTATTGCTATTTGGCCTGTGCAAAGTCCCAATCTTCTTCTAGAAATTAATCAAAACATTTTAATAATATTTTTAAGGATTTTATTTATTTATTTTTAGAGAGAGATGGGAAGGAAAGGAGAAAGAGAGGGAGAAAAACATCAATGTGTGGTTGCCTCTCATGCACCTCCTACTGGGGACCTGGCCCACAACCCAGCCAGGCATGTGCCCTGACTGGGGATCTAATCAGTGACCCTTTGGTTTGCAGGCCTACACTTGATGTACTGAGCTACACCAGCCAGGGCAAAACATTTTTTTAAATAAAATGTTATCCCACTTCTGGGAATATATCTGAAGGAACCCAAAACATTAATTCAAAAGAACATAATCACCCCTATGTTCATTGCAGCATTATTTACCATCGCCAAGGTTGGAAACAGCCCAGGTGTCCATCAGTAGAAAGGTGGATAAAACACCTATAGTACATTTACAAAATAGAATTCTACTCAGCTATAAAAAAGAAGAAAATTTTACCCTTTGCAACACTATGGATGGACCTGTTGAACATTATGCTAAGTAAAATAAGCCAGTCAGAGAAAGACAAATACCATATGATTTCACTCATATGTGGAATCTAATGAACAAACTGAACTAAGAGCAAAACAGAGACAGACTCATAGGTGGAGAGCAGGATGACAGCTAGCAGGGCGGGGGAAATTAGGGGTGGAGGGATCGAGCAAAAAGGAAAAAGGACTCATGGACATGGACAACAGTGTGGTGATTGCGGGGGGTGGGGGAGTATAAGGTTACTAAATAGTAATGGAAAAAAATACAAAAAAGATTACATTAAAAATAAAATGAAATAAAAGACATAAAAATATTAAATTATTCCTATCATGAGAAATGGTACTGGGTATTGTTCAGGGGCTCAGACTTTGGGATTCCCTACAAACCTGGATTCATATTCCAACTGTGAAACGAATTTAGCTTTGCAACTTTAAGCACATGAGAAAATCACTTTAGGTCTCAGTTTCTTCAACTGTAAGATTTAGGTAACATTAGAACCTGCATTAAATAGCAATTGAAAGGATTAAATAATGCAAATAAAGCCTGTAATGTCCTAGACAGTGCATAGCAAGAACTCAGTCATGTTAGCTATATTATATTGTTATTATTATGACTGTTAACATTCTAATTTCACAATTATACAGTAAAAATGGAAATGGCCAATTATTTTGGTATTCTAAGATATCTATAATATTTGATATTGTGTTGACATATTCTAAAATTCAGAACAAACGAAAATTAATTCAACTTCAAGGAAGACAAAAAGCAAACTCATCAAGATGATCTAATGATGATGGGACTATTTCAAGTCATAAGTAAAAGGGCAGCAACAATATGTGCTATTTTAGAAAACAAAAACGTGGCAGATTAAAATTAAGAAGCACATTTATCTATAGTGCATTGATTTTTACTATTCAAGGTATCAGCTACAACAAGATAACACACATGCAAACATCCCGCACAAATTTAGAAGATGACACCTCAGCTAGGCATTGTCATAAACAAGAATGCCCACTGTGTCTACGCAAATCTTGCTGTATTCTTGGGTGTGTGTGTGTGTGTGTGTGTGTTAAGTACTTAATTTCTTTCATTTAAAAAAATCACCTGTAAAGCACATACAGTTTGGTCCCATTGACAGACAAGAAAGCTACTCGTTAAGATGAAATAACTTGTCCAATAACCTGTCCACAAGACAGTAGTGATGGAGTCACTAAGTTACATGACTTCAGAGAGCTTCATCGGTCAATCATCCCCAGTACATTTCTTAAAATTTCTATTTATTGACTTTGGAGAGAGAGAGAAAGAGAGAGAAACATTAATTTTGTTGTTCCACTTATTTATGCATTCATTGGTTGATTCTTGTATGTGCCCTGACAGGGAATCAAACCCACAACCTTAGTGTATAAGGACGACACTCCAAACAGCGGAGCTACCCAGCCAGGGCCTAGTACATTTTTCCTGGCTCTCGTAGACCTCCATCCACCACCACCACACTTCAAAGTGCTTCACTAAGCTACCAAATTTATCTTTGCATTTAGTTCACTGGATTCTAATTGTGTGGACCTGTGTGTCTCCCTAAAAGACATGAGCTCCTTGGTGTTGGGAGCATGTCTTTCAAACCTGCATACATGAAAGAAACACATTAAGTGACACACAAAAAAGCAAGTGACTATTACCACTGGTCCCAAAACATATCTATTGCCATAGCTTTGCATACTCTCCAAACTATAGTTACTCCTACACCTAGCAGGAAGCTTCCTACTTGCCCTCTCAGCTCAGAGTCCTGGTACAATTATGAGTTCTCTTTCTGAATGGATTTTTAACTGTCCTATAAGGTCAATATTACAAAGTACCTCAAAATCTCTTGGGAAATAAATGTGGGTTTTATTTTAAAATGAATGCATGTGTATGTGACAATAAAATCTGAGGAAAGTAAAATTTTAAAGCTGAAAAGATCCATGAGGGCAGCTGGTTTACTTCTTCCTTTTTGCAGATGGAAGAAGTGAGGTCTATACCAAACTTGAAAACTGGTCCTTGAATATGTTTTGTGTTTGGCCCGCATGATTTTTTTCTTGATGATTCTATTGTTCTTTCTGAGGGAAGGCTCACATACATTAATTACAATAAGTTTAGAATTACAAAAACAGAAAAGTGTTGCTGTGTTCTTTCACAAATCTTAATCCTGACTCAGGCATTTCACTGAAGTATAGGTTGCTGGTTACATGGCAAGCTTAGCTTGAGATTTTTTTTAGCATGCAATATCTAATGAAGAAAACCAAGAAGAAACACAGTTAAACAGGAAAGTTATGGATTTTTTTCCATTTATATTGTTTCAGGTTCCACAGAAAATCAGCAAATCTATGACACACCAGGCAGTAAGGCAGTATGCATGAAGCAGGCAGCCAGAGACAGACAACAGAATCCAGAGCCAGAAACAGGAATGGGTGGAGGACAGGTCATGAGCAGAGCAGGCAGCCTCTTAGGAGCAAGTGTGAGCATGACCAGGATAAGTAGTGAGTTGTGGCCAAATAGGCAAATTGGAAGCCCTACAGGGTTAAAGCAAGTGTTCTACTTTAGGATCCTGAGGAAAGGAGTGGGGAGAGCGGAGACAGGGGAAGAGGAAGACTAAAGGGTGAAGGGATAGGGAGAGATGCTGAAAGCCAAAGGCAGAACAGGAACAAATTACAAATGGAGAATGCAGTCACATTGCGTCAGAATCAAGTGGACTTTGGCAGCTAAGGCAGGTCACTGTTCCAGCTTCAGCTGTTCTCCTTCCCCTCCTGCCACGTGAATCTGGCCTGGGGGCTTGCAGCGGAGGCAATGGAAACAGCTGGCTAAGTAACGAGTGTGGGGATGAGAAGCTGAAACAGTTTCTGCAAAGAAAGAGTATGTTTTGCTTATAAAGGAAATTAGAAATGTGCTAAAGGAGGTATTTGAATATGAATGAGGTATTTGGGTCTTTCAATAACCAAAAGAAAATCACTCAATAGCAAGAATGCCTAAGCTTAAAAAGATTTAACTGAACACAAGCACACACTTCAGTAAATGAGTTAATGAACCACATAGCTAAACGTGCATGGCATTTTTGATTCATGCCTCAGTCTAGAAGCCTCCCAATCATCTCCCACCCTTTTTAAAGGGCAGAAAACTGTTTAACAACCCTTCAGTGTTCCAGGCAGCAAACAGGCTCTCAACTATTAACGGCAAAGCTGCCAGAAGCCAGACATACCTGGAAACAGATGAAAGGTTTCATTTGTTCACCTTCAACGTTACACTAGTTCCCACTCAGGATCTCTGAGCACATTACTGGAAATTTTTAAAACACAGTTACTGGTGTGAAGAGGTTTCTGAAAACATACAAAGCACACATTCAACAGGAAAGTCCACCTGAAAATCCTGTGGGGGCAAAAATGGATCGGAACATCACAGCATGCCTGTTGTTGTTGTTGTTGTTTCACAAAGACCAAAGCAAGTTCAAAGATTCAGAAATTTTCCTGAAAATGATAAAAAACATTATGTCAAATGAGGTTTCACCTTGCATGCCAAATACAACTGGTTGGCAGTTGCTTCTTGAAGCCCCATATACCTGATCAACTTAGTGATGTCTGCCATAGCCTAGAGAGGAGGGAGCGGATACGCACCATCATTTACAACTCTGCCATGCTTTGAGTCCTAGCCCATCTGGGCATACTACTTTCTTCCCTAGAGGTGCAAACTGGCAGCCTGTAGGCTGGGCTCACACTGAAGATATGCTTTGGCCCTCACAGTATTTTTTTAATTGGTTGCCAATTTTGAAAATGGGAGATTTCACATTAAAATGAAAATTAAAAGTTTCTCTTAAAAATGGAAATGTCTAGCAATTTAGACCTGTCTTTCCAAATGGCTACTGTCATCTGGAGCTGAGTAGGGCTTACCCCTTTAGATGAGATGTTCTCTCTCAGATTTGCCTTCTTTCACTCATTTACATTGCCTGTCTGGCCTCTGTAGGACATGAGTTTGTGACTCCCTACTCTATGCTTCTGTACTACTGTTACTTAATCAGACACCTCAAAGTTAATGAAGACTTTGAGGGTCACTGTTCCCTTTTCCACTTCAATTCTTTCATTAACAAGAATGACTTTAATTCCTTTGCTTCACAGTTGCTGGGCTTGTGCAGCTTCCATAAGTCTTAACTCCATTTTGTCAACCTACTGTTGAGCAACAGAAATGTTCTACCTTCAAACATTTTCAATTGTAATACCCTAGTTTTTTGTTTTGGTGTTTTGTTAATAACTGCATATTAGTAAAGATATTTCTGACTTTGTTACCAACAAATCTACCGTTCCTTCTCAACCAGATGTTTATAATACCTTTACCCTTTCCATATTTTCCAAATCTGTTGGATTTTTCTGGGTCTATTTTGTTCCCATGGCCCATTATTCCATTGCCTTGCTAGCAATCACTTTTATTTCTTTTGTTCCTTTGTCCTCTCACACTTGGTCACCAAAACCCACCCCTGGATCAATCCAATCATTCAATTTCTCCACAGTGATTAACACTGCTGGATAAAATCACACTACAATTTCACAATCTCCAGTATCAATGAGCCCTAGTCCCTAAATATCACCCTATCTTCTTCCCCTCCATGGCTACTTCAAAAAGTTGCCACTCCTCAAACTATATAGTCTGCTTCCTCTTACCTCACTTGCAGAGGCAACTTTGCTCTCTACTCTGAGAAAATCAAGGCCATCCAATGAGACAGGTTCCTCAGCTTGCTTCTCTACCACCTACAAACTTACTTCAATTTCCATGCATTCTGACCTCATGTCTCAGCGGGAAATCTGTCGCTCCTCTACTTCAGATTAATTCTTTCCACTTGACTGCCCACCCCCTTGACATTAGCCTATCTTCATGTTCTGGGGCCCTGAATTTATTTGATCTTTTATACCCTTTCTCTGATCTTTAATAATTCTCTGTGTCTATTTATTCTTTTCTCTCAAAATATAAACATGCTCAACTACCTTTCAACTAAAAACAATTCTCCCTCAACTTCAAGTACCCTACTGGTTGCAATCTTATTTTAATGACACTCTACAACCACCAAATTTCTTGAAGAATGGACACTACTTCCTTGCCTTCCATTCACTACTCCATCTATTGATTTTTGGCTTCTATCATCACAGTTTTGCTAAAATTGTTTTAAAGGCCACCAACAACCTCCAACTTCCAAATTCAGTAAGAAATTTTTGCCCTTACTTTGTTTCATATCATAAGGGTACAGAATGAGTTACCCCAACATGTGCTTCTGTTGTATGCAGATTATTTTGAGCTAAAGCCACCATAGACCCAGCAGGCTCAAAAGAAACTTCTGTATGTGGGAAAGGGGGTTTGTATACATATGCATGTCATTAAATTTGATTATTTTCTCTTGTTAATCAGTCTGACATAAATTTAGTTGTTAGACCAACTGAAAGAATTTAGGAGGAGGGAGGAACATTTCTTACTCCCTAAAATGTCTGCAACAATTTGCCCAGTGTTGAATGTTCCCTCTGCCTTCAATCTCTCTCCCTTTGGCAACCATAGTTTTGCTCCTACCTTTGTGGTTGTGTCCTTTAACACTTCTAAAAGCACTACCTTTGTTCATCAGCTATGTCATAATTATCCAGGACTCCAATCTCAGCTCTATGCTCTCCTCATATTATACACTTTTCCTATAACCCCATGCACTTACACAAAACTTCACCTATTATCTATAGCCTATAGAATCCAACCCAGGCCTCTCTCTCAAGCTCACAACCCACATATCCAAGCATGTTCTGGCTATCTCTATTTGCATAATCTAAAGGCACTACAAATTCCACATGTCTGAAACTGAACTCCTTCCTCTCCAATTCTAATCTCCCACTCCATTAATGACATAAATACCTACCCAGTCTCTCAAGCCAGAAATTGATAAGTCATTCTAAGGTCCATCCCTGGCTTCCCCAACCAAGTTCTATAATTTCAGGTCTGAAAGTGAACAGTGCAAAGGAGAAACAGTGTAGATACCACCTTGGCAATAAGAGAAATAAAATCAGCCTGTAAGACCTGATTGTAGTTTGGCCCTGGGGAATTCATTCTCTCATAGCACTCCAACTTGAAATTTCTGAAATGCAGATCTGAATATATCACTTTTTAAAAATAGCTTTCCAAGGATTTAGGAATAAAAGCAAAGCACCAATTTAGAACACAGGCCCTTCTCAGTCCTTACCAACCTTCATTCCCTACATCTCCTCCATGTGCATTCTATGCACCAGCCATACTGAACTGCTTGCATTTTCCTGAATGTATTGCACAGTTTCATATCTGTACTTTTATTCATGCTGTTCTCTTGGCCTAGAATTAGTCTACATTCCTAGTTATTTCTTCTGTCTGCTTGGATAACTCTCAACCTTTCTTTGAAGACTTAAACATAAGTTCCTCCAAGAAGCTTTCTCCAACTCTTGAAGGGGAGCAGAATTTGCTACCCCAAAATATGTCTCTTTGGCATAAGGATTAATTTAAGCTGGTTATTTTTAGGAAAGAGCAGACCTAAGAAAGACTCTGAAAATGGAGTGAAGTTACTCTTTTCTAAGAGACAATTACATGTGTAAGAAAAATCTTCATTTATAAGGGTGTCTTCCTCTCTGTGTCATGAAGAAAAGGATGACTAGATTTCTGGTCAAGATGGAGGCATAGGTAGACATGCTTCATCTCTTTGTGCAACCACTAAAAGGAATTACAACTAAATCTCCAAACAAATAACACCCAGAACAGTCAGAAAATAAAACTGTATGGAAATCCAACAACCAAAGATTTACAGATGCCACATTCATCCAGACAGGTGGGGGGGGTAGAGATGTGGAGAGGCAAAGAGACATAGTGTGGCACAGAGAGGCAGGGTGGCAGCAGAATGGGCACAGGCAATTCCACAGTCACAAGTGGTAAATAAAAATCAGGAGGGGTACCTTGAGAACAAGTGATCCCAGCCCAAGACCAGACTGCACAGCCTAGGGTTTCAGCACCAGGAAGATAAATCCCCACAACTTCTGGCTGTAAAAATCAGTGCAGGTGGGGGTGGTGGAAGAAACTGTCACATTTTCAGAAAACTTTGCCTAAAGGTCCCACACAGTCTTAAAACGTATGCAAACCCACCCACTCTGGGATTCAGCACCAGGGCAACTGCTGGAAAGGTGTCAGTCACATATGGGGAGTGGGTGAAGTGACCAAAAATGGCACAAGTGCTGGGAAAACCCCCAGAAGCCAGACAATGGCACTGTCCCCTCTCTGAGCCCTTCCTCCACACAGAGCTACAAAGTAGGTAGTTTTTGAAGTGGGTTGCCCTACACCAGCAATTCCCTAAGGCTCCTTCCCACGTGATTTACAGGTGCCTTCTAAAGGGAGTCAAAGCAGTTCTACCTAATATACAGAAACAAACACAGGGAGGCTGCCAAATTGAGGAGACAAAGAAATATGGCCCAAATGAAACAACAGGACAAAACCCCAGAAAAAGAACTGAATGCAATGGAGACAGCCAACCTATCTGATACAGAGTTCAAAACACTGGTGACCAGGATGCTCAAAGAACCTACTGAGTGCAGGAACAAAATAAAGGAAGAAATGAAGGTTACACTAAGTGAAATAAAGAAAAATCTACAGGGAACCAACAGAGAAGGGAAGGAAGCCAGGATTCAAATCAAGAATTTGGAACATAAAGAAGAAACAAACACTAAACCAGAACAATGAGAAGAAACAAGAATTCAAAAAACCAAGGATAGTATAAGAAGATTCTGGGACATCTCCAAATGAGCCAACATCTGAATCATACAGATGCCAGAAGGAGAAGAAGAAGAGCAAGAAATTGAAAACTTATTTGAAAAAATTGTGAAGGAAAACTTCCCTAATTTGGCGAAGGAAATACACATACAAGTCCAGGAAGCACAGGGAGTCCAAACAAGTTGGACCCAAAGATGACCACACCAAGACACATCGTAACTGAAATGCCAAAAGTAAATGATAAAGAGAGAATCTTAAAAGGCATCCAGAAAAAAGCAGAGAGTTATCTACAAAGAAACACCCACGAGACTATCAGCTGATTTCTCAAAAGAAACTTTGCAGGCAAGAAGGAAGGGACTGGCAAGTAGTATTCAAAGCTATGAAAAACAAGGACCTATAACCTAGATTACTCTATTCAGCAAAGTTATCATTCAGAATGGAAGGGCAGATAAAGTGCTTCTGAGAAGGTAAAGCTAAAGGGGTTCATCATCACCAAGACATTATTACATGAAATGTTAAAGGGACTTATTTAAGAAAAAAAGATTTGTTGCTTTTTTATGAACACTAAAAAGGCAACAAATTCACAACTACTAAAAACTGAATTTAAAACAAACAAACTAACTAAGCAAACAACCAGAACAGGAACAGAATCATAGATATAGAGATCATTTGGAGGTTTATCAGTTGGGAGGGGCAAGGCAGAGAATAGGGGAAAAAGTGCAGGGATTAAGAAGTACAAATTGGTAGGTACAGAATAAACGGGGGGATGTTAAGAATGGTATAGGAAATGGAATAGACAAAGAACTTATATACATGACCTATGGACATGAACTAAGGGAAGGGTTTGCTGGAGGGAAAGAGGATGCCAGGCAGAGGGGGGCATAGGGAGAAATGTGGGACAAGTCTAATAACATAATCAATAAAATATACTAAAAATAAAATAAAATGATACAGCACATAAAAAAAATTAATTTGCCCTGGCTGGTGTAGCTCAGTAAATTGAGTGCTAGACTGTGAACCAAAGGGTCACTGCCTATTTAATTCCCAGTCAGGGAGCATGCCTGGGTTGCAGTCCAAGTCCCCAGTAGGGAGCACGTGAGAGGCAACCACACACTGATGTTTCTCTCCTTCTCTTTCTCTTTCCCTTCCCTTCTCTCCAAAAATAAAAAAAAATAAAATCTTTAAAAAAATTAATTTGCATACCACAGAGACACATCTTGGGGGATTAGTTCTGAATCCCTATGGAGGATTTCATTTGTTCCGTATTCTTGCCAACACTTGGCACTTTGCATTCTTTGGCAATGTACCCATTCTGATGGATGTAGTTGTATCTTATTGTGGTTTTATTTTTTATTTCCCTGATGACTGCTGAAGGTGAGCACATTTTTAATGACAGAAAAAGGGAATTTTAAAGGGGAATCATGAGGGGACTACATGATAATGGAAAAAATAAAGATTAAAGATTTTTCAAAAGATTTATTTTTTAGAGAGGGAAGGGAGGGAGAAAGAGAAAGAAACATCAATGTGCGGTTGCTGGAGGCCATGGCCTGCAACCCAGGCATGTGCCCTGACTGGGAATCGAACCTGCGATGCTTTGGTTCTCAGCCTGCACTCAATCCACTGACCTATGCCAGCCAGGGCCCAAAATTTTCTTTTGTCTTTAGCTAGAGATGGTATTTAAGGTTGTGGCTTGCCCCATTTCAGGGAGTTACTCATTTTTCCTGGGTCTCTCCCATGTATACAGGAGGTATACATGTTATTAAGCTTTTGTTTGTTCGTCTCCAGCTAATCTGTCTATTCATTTCGGAGGCATCTCCGCCAAGAACCTAAAGGGTAGAGGGAATATTTTTCCTCTCTTATACACTCCTTTTCTGCATTCTCAGTACTCTATGTGTGTCTTTATCATAGCACCTTACTTATCACACTGACTTACAATATTAATTTACTTCTATTATTCACTTATCAGGCAATAAAGTCCCAAAGGCAGGGGTTAATTGGATATTTATTTCTGTATCTCTAGTGTCTGTATATTATTCAATACATAGTCGATGCTTAATTAGTATTTGATAAATAAAAAAATTTTGGAACAAATGAATGGAAAGTTAATTAGGGACTGGAAAAGACTAAAAAAATCCATGTTGTTATGATTTCTTTTTAACACTAACTGCAATTCATATTTTAACTAGGGGATTTTGTTTTAGTTATGATGGGTTCTGTTAGGGTAAGTAGGTTACATTATGTCACAGAGGATTTCTCTTTCATTTGACAAACCTCTGCTTCTTACAAAGAATGTCTATGCAAATTTTACCCTGGGCACCATGCACTTGGTACTCTTCTACCACAGCTTCTGCCTGCCTTGCTTCATCTTGCTCCTACTTGTTGTTGTTTACAACTGCTACCTTAATAGAA
This sequence comes from Tonatia bakeri, assembly GCA_004024845.1. Classification (NCBI taxonomy): domain Eukaryota; kingdom Metazoa; phylum Chordata; class Mammalia; order Chiroptera; family Phyllostomidae; genus Tonatia; species Tonatia bakeri. The sequence goes on from PVIA01003985.1 coordinate 136,200, forward strand.
TGAGTCAACCGGGGTCCCCAAACAAGGTAAGAAAACTTACCCAGAAGTTTTCCAAAATAATTGTTAAAGCACAGGCTTTGCAGATCAAAATTGCTTCTAACCTCACTCAAAGCCTGCTTTTGTGTCTGAAACACATTTAAATAGTTGTGCTTCTGCTCCCTTTACTAAAGGCTCCCCTTGCCCCACCTCCAAAATCAACACCTTCTTGCCAATGAATAGCCTAATTCAGACCTCTACTCTCTTTTTCAATGAATGGATCAGGAGGTACACTCTGCTCCATTCCTGCCTATTCCTAGGCTCGTGTGCACTGTCCACTTATGCTACAGGCCCTCCCAAGGATGAGAATGTGGTGTCTGTGTGGGATGGAAGTTTACCACTATTGTAAAACCAGTAACACAGGTGAGCGTTACTGACCCACACAGTAAGCACAAGCTACATGTCACACACTGACAAAAATCCAGTCTAGTGACTCAAGCTTTCAAAATGTTCTAGCTTATCATTTTTACATGACCCTGGGTGTGGCCTGCTTTCCTACACTTATTAATTTGTTGGTAACTGTAACACAAGTTTTGTTCAGAAGGCTTTGCTCTCTGTCCAAAAAAACAATGGCATCTTGTTGCGAAAATAGCCATATCTATAATTTCTATCAAGCACAGGAATACTTTCATCAGTACTTTTGAAAGCCAGTACATTCTCATACTTACCTGGCAGGGGAGATACCATGATCAGAAAGCCAGTGCATTCATCCACCTGACTCCCCTTCACATCTCTGGTTAGACCACACCGTGTTGATGTGCCTTTTTACTCTGGATTATTGAATGCCCTCAAGATTTCAAGACTTGCATCTGAGCAAAAGTTCCCTGTTGAGGTATCTTCATATTGATACCTTAAATGATCTTTTAAAATGAATCAAACTAATCACTCTAGTAGCCATGAAATCTTTGCTTTTGCATTTTCACATCTCTTTCACAAAATTTTTAATTTAAACTCTATTCAGATAGTATACATCCCCTAAGTCTTCAAAATTCTCAAATATTGCCAGTCACTTCCCAAAACCAAACATTACATAGAAGTCATAGGGAAACTTTTTTTTACAAGTGTCTGTAGATATTCTCTCAATTATTCCTGAATATATTTAGATCTAAACAATTCAAACTGAAACATGTAGTCCATTAAAGCTCAATACTTTTCATTTTAAATTTAGGCCATGACCAAATCACCAATCTTGCTAATCAGATTTTCTGTGGTTTGATTAAGGTAGAGAGTTTAAATCTTAATATTAACTAAATTGTCAGAATTTGTTTCACTTTATACAATTTTAGTGGTGTGAGAAATTTCATTCTGAACAGGAAAATGAGTTCTGAAAATCCCCACTTTGTGTTTTCCCATCTGAGAAAAAAAGTCATGTCTCCTCTTCAAGTAGAAGTAACTGAAGTGGCCTCCCAAGCCATCTGACCTCCAAGTTTACCTAAGCAGAGATATGTACTTTTCGAAGCTCCAGTTCCTGGAACTATGTGTATTGGTTAGGCTGTGTCAGTGGAGAAAAGGCATAGGAGAAGGATTGTTCCAAACTGTTTCATGTCAACCACTGCATCTGGCTCAGGATTTTATCAGCACCTGGCTGTCTTTCTGACTGTCAAATAAAGACAAATAGAATCTCCACACAGTCATGGCTTCCATTCTACCTGCCACTGCTGACATGTTTGGCACTAAGGCTGAGATCTAAGAAGCTATTTCCAGAATGCAGTTGACCAGCTTCAACTGAGTGTGACAAATATTTTATAAATTCTGTATTTCTTTTAAGAATTGCTGGGAAAAGAGAACATTTCCCATATCATTTTATGTTTATGATATGGGGGAAGAAGAAACTTTACCTTCCTAGGTTCTTTTGGCTGGTATAATAATTAAGTCTATATGAGAATGATTAGAGTAACAAGAGAAAAATAACCAAACTTAGTTACATATATACATATGGGAACCCCATATACATGAGAGAGTTAGAGACCCCATACACATGAGAAGTTCAGAAACAAGGGAAATGAGGTATTTATGACATTCTGAGCTAAGGATGAGTTAAAGGACCTGAGACTTCACTGGAGAAGAAGGTCATTTGCAGGACACTAAGAAGAACAGATGTTCAGTACTTAGAAGTTTGCCCTGCCCTACAGATAAATCATAGAACATTATTTCTGGTGATAAGTCATCTTATGGGCAAGGCCCTAATTTAAATTCTTCTAGGTAGTTAAGGAGGAATGAGGCAGAAGTATCTCTTGAGCCTCAGGGTCTCTGTTGCCTTTAGGTCAAAATAATCCACATACCACAGAGGCACATCTTGGGAGTGACATGTTCTGAACTCCTACAATAATATTTTTTGGGGGGATAAGGGGAAAAAGTATTTGAAAACTAACAACGAGTAATTTAGTAACACTTTATAAGTGTTGGATATTACAACTCAGTTATATTCCACAGCGTACTCATCTGGAGCAGCATGCATTTGAATGGACCCAAAGTAAATGATATATAATTTAACCTTGGTTTATTTTTGAGCTGCCAAATACCAGAGTTTGAATAACTGCATAAATCATTAGTCAAAAGAGGTATTCCTCTCTAGTTAATTATTAAAACAAGAACTTCCAGAGATCCATGAAAGCATATGTTGCCTTCATAATATCCCAGGAAGGAGGGCTAGAATCACACTGAAAAGACTGGAATCAGAGCAAAGAAAAGTAGGGCTGAGCCATGAATATAGTAAGCAAATATAGGACAGGGTACAATACTCTCCCAAAAAAGGAAAAGCATGGCAATCTTAAAGGCTGTGAGGTTTGAAAAAATTATATTCTGCTCCCCCTTGCATGCTTACTTCCCATGCACATCCAGGTTAAATTGACCAGTTAAACATCAAGGCCAATCCAAGGAAAGCTGGTATCAACACCTTTACCCTATAGAAATGTGGAGAGGGGCACTAATGACAAGTAGTATAACATGTGGGGATTAGGAGGCTTACAGATTCGCATCTATCACTAGCACTCCCTAATGATCCAGATGCAGGGGTTCACAGATCATGCTTTCAGTAGCACTGCCTCAGAGAATACTAAAACCATCATAATCACAGAAACCTAGAGCTGGAAGAGCCCCAGAGACTATCAATCACTCCCAGCACTCAGAACCAGACCCAAAAACATGGTGTGGACCTTTTGGAAGGTAGTAAACAGCCTATCACTAAAAGTACTTCAGCAGAAACTCAACAACTACTTACCAGAACTGCTGTAGTGGGATTTCAAATGCTACATACAAAAGTTAGTCTGGGTGTCCTTTAGGACAACTTCAAGTCTGAGATTATATTATCTCTAGCTCTGGGAAAAGACAGAAATCCTGTTTCCAGAAGTAGAAATAATACTGAGATATGTTCCAACTTATCAGAGCATGGAGGTGACATGTAAAAAAATTAAATGCAAACTGAAATAAAGCCAAACATTCTAAGAAACAAAACTAACTACTGATGTCCATGGAGAGAAAGAGTCTAGTGGGAAGAGATGCTTGGTTTAACTTAACAGAGAAAGAGAACATAAGCTACTATGGAAGACTACATGTATCTGACCAGCTTAAGAGCTTGATGTTAGTCTTTTCCTGTTTTCATCATGGAGCAGAGGTTAGAAAACAAGAAGACAGTATTAACAAAACAAAAACAACCTACTGAATGGGAGAAGATATTTCCCAATGATACATCCCATAAGGTGTTAATGTCTAAAATTTATAAAGAACACATGCAACTCAACACCAAAAACAAACAAATAATTCAACTAAAAAATGAACAAAGGACCTGAATAGACACTTCTCCAAAGAGGACATACAGGTGGCCAATAGACATATGAAATGTGCTCAATGTCAGTAATCATAAAAGAAATGCTGATTAAAATCACAATGAGATATCACCTCACACCTGTCAGAATGGCCATCATCAATAAATCAATAAACAAGTGCTGGTGGAGATGTGGAGAAAAGGGAACCCTAGCCCTGTTGGTGGGAATGCAGACTGATGCAGCTACTGTGGAAAGCAGTATGGAAGGTCCCCAAAAATGAAAAATGAAACTGCTCTATGACTCAGCAATTCCAATTCTGGGTACATATCCAATGAAACCCAAAAGACTAATTTGAAATGATATATGTATCCCTATGTTCATTGCAGCTTTATTTACAGTAGCCAAGATATTGAAGCAACCCAACTGCTCACCAACAGACAAATGGATAAAAAAGTGATGGCATAATACATATATATAATGGAATCTTACCTGGTCATAAAAAATAATAAAATCTTACCATTTACAACAACATGGATGGACCTACAGTGTATTATGCTAAGTGAAATATGCCAGTCAGAGAAAGACAAATACCATATAATTTCAATTTTATGTGGAATCTAAAGAATAATATAAACAAACAAACAAAACAGAAGCAGACTCATAGATACAGAAAACAGACTAATGGTTGTCAGAGAGGAGAGAGTTGGGGGACTGGGTGAAAAAGATGAAGGAATTGAGAAGTATAGATTGACAGTTACAAAATCGTCATGGGGATGTAAAGCATAGCATAAGGAATATAGTCAACAACATTGTGATAACTATGTACAGTGCCAGTTGGGTACTAGAAATACCAGGGAACACTTTGTAAAGTACATGATTGTGCAACTACTATGGTATACATTTGAAACTAATACAAGATCATATTGAATGTAAACTGTCATTGAAAAGTAAAAAAATGTATAAGAAAAGAGGGCAGTGAGATGGAGAATGAGTAGGGGTAGAAGCTTAGAGGAGTGACACTGGCCCACAAAGTGAATCACTAATAAAGATATTCTATATACAATATCTGTTGGGAGAGGGGCAGCAGCACAATGTCTGAAATTAATAATTCAGACAATTTTATGTGTATAAGAACAGCTCTAATTCAGGGCAAGATTCCTGAGGTCCATGATAATTGTAACAGTTATTAAACACTTCCTAGTGCCCACAGTTAGTGACAAGCAGGCAAGAAGTTGGAAACTAGCATTTGTGGAGCACTCCACATATTCTAATACTTCTACTTTGGTCTGCCATTTAATCATCACAACATCCTTATGAGATGGGAAGTATTCTCCTGTCCTTTCTACAGATAGGAAAACTATGTCGGAGACACAAAAATTAGTAAATGGCAGAATTCAAAACCATCATTCTGATTCTAAAACCCATGTTTCTGCCACCATCTTGGTGTCTCTAGCAATTAAAATGCACATTACAATTATCTGAGGAGCTTTTTAAAAATTACCACTACCCAGGCTCCACTCCTAGAGATTCTGATTCAACTTTTTAGTTGGGGAGGAGGTAGAAATGAACATCAATAAATTTTTCATAGCATACCTAGAGAAAAAGCACAAAAATAACATATGGTTGTGTCAATCAGTGGTCCATTATTTTTTTTTTGGCGGGGGGGGCTGCATAGTATTTTGATTGTACAGATATACCACAATTCTTTTAACCCTTCACTAGTTGATACACATTTGAGTAGTTTCCAGTGTGGAGCAAATATGAATAAAACTGCTAAGAATGTTATTATGCATACCTTTTGATAAACATAAGTCTTTATTACCCAGCTTTAAACTCTGTATTATCCAGCAGAGCAATACTGCCCTCAAGAAGATAAGATTGTTTCTTGGGAAAGAGAAAAAATCTGATAACAAAGTGGTTATGGCCCTCTAAAAGGCCCTAATACATAAACAAATATATGCTATATTTGGATTATGAGAATTTCATGGAGGGCTGGGTGTGATAAGCAACAAAATGTCTGAAGAACCCTGGAGGGTGGTAATAAAACAAAAGTTGAGAAGCACTACTTTATATCTAGAAGTTAAATTACAATATATGTGTATATTCAACTGTATATGTACTACCAAAGGGCTTTCCAGAATGGTTTTATTTTAAAAGCACCAGAGGTGACTCTAATTTGTATGCAAGGTTGAGAACAACAGCACTCTATCATGACATTCACAGTAGACAGAACAAACAGTATCACCAGTACAAATATAGGGATTGACAAGGTCCTGTCTCCTTGCCTTCCATTTTCTTTGGCCATCACCACAATCCCTAAGGTTCTCAAACTAATAGTGTCAAGAAAGATATAAAAAGTTCTGGGTGATTTTTATCAATAAATAAATGTCAGGTCACCTTAACTACAAATCCTAATTCTGAATCTCTGTTCCAGTGATTAACAGATGCTGTAGGATTCCTTGTTATTTTTCCCTGTCTGCCCTTTGGAACGCCTTTTGCAGAACCAAAGCTTTCCATGTCAACAGCTTGCTTTGACTACACCTATCTGTCACTGATGATTTTGAATACCACACTCCCAGAAACTTAGAAGAGGAAAAAACAGGAGAAAAGCATTCTTTAAAAGTTATGGCCTGGTCCTGGGCAAGGTGGTAGCATGGACAAATGCAGTACTCACATCCTCCCACAACCACATCAATATTACAACTAAACTACAGAACAACCATCATTTAGAATCACCTGAAATCAAGCTAAACAGAAGTCTTACAACTAAGGATATAAAAAAGAAGCCACATCAAGACTGGTAGGAAGGGTAGAGATGCAGAATGGGCTGGTCCCACACCAACATGTGGAGGATAAAATTCAGGAGGGATATTTCAGTTGCAGAGGTGCCCTTTGAGGAGCAAGGGGTCCCAGGCTCACACCAGGCTCCACATCCCAGGGTTCTAATGTCAGAAAGAAAATTCTCTGACTGTGAAAACCATCAGGGACTGGCTAAGTGAGATGGAGGGCTTTCTGGAGTCCCACGTGTTCCTTTTAGAGGGCACAGACAGAGACTGACTCACTCAGAGTTCCAGCGTTTGGGCACAAGGGACATACAGGGAAGAACTGAGTTGTCTGGCACTGGGGCAAGAACTAGAAGGGGAGCTTTCTCCCAGACAGAAGTACTGGCAGAGACTATTGTTTCTTTGCTGAGCCCTCCCTCCACAGACACTCCACCTCACCTCACCCAATTTGTGGGCCAACCCAAGCTGTTTCCAGTGACTTTTCCGCATAAATGGCCTATTTTGGTTCCTGCTTTGGACTCTCCTAAAATAACTCAAACAAGCAGCATCTAGCTATGATATGTCATACCTCTCACTAAATGGTCCCAAGCTTGACACTATGGGCAGCTGGCCTTAGTTCACAGTTTGGCCTCTCCTGGGCACCTCTAAGCCCAGCACAAGTAGCAGCCATTTGCAGATCTCTTTGTATCTCATGCTGGGTGGCCCTGAGCAGGACACAGGTGGCAGCTGACCTTGGCTTGCACATCCCATGAGAGCTCAGATCCAGTGCACCCAGTAGACAGGTTCAGAACACAATGAAGCACCACCCTACCACCTCCACAAGTGACACATTAAACAGGCAGTCTCAGCAGGCAGCAGATCCCTGTTGAAGTAAGTCCTGCTCCATGTGGTGGTACCCTGGCACAGCCAATCAGCCTAGGGGTAAATCCCTCCCATTGAAGTACCAATAGCAATCAAGGCTCAACTACAAGAGAAAGGTGTGCATATCCCACACAGTGGGGCACACTTGGAGTGGCCAGTTTGTGTGATTGGGGAGGCTATGCCATTGAACCCTACAAAATGCCTACTATTATAAGGCCACTCTACCAAGCCCAAGAGACATAGCAGCTCTAAGTAATACATAGAAACAATCACAAAGAGGCCGCCAAAGTAAGGAGACAAAGAAACATGTACCAAATGAAATAACAGAACAAAACTCTAGAAACGATAATTAAACAAATTAGAGATAAGCAATCTACTAGATATAGAGTTCAAAACACTGGTTATAAGGATGCTCAATGAACTTAGAGGAAGAGTATATAAACCTAATGAGAACTTCAACAAAGAAATAGGAAACATAAAAACAGAGACAGAAAGCAAACAAACAAAAAAAGAAGCAGCCAGAAAAGAAAAATACACTAACTGAAAGGAAAAAGACATTACAGGGTAGTAGATGAAACCAAGGATCATAGAGTTTGGGACACAAGGAAGCAGCAAACACCCAATCAAAACAGAAAAAAGAAAAAAAATGAGGATAATATAAGAAACCTGTAGGACAACACCAAGTTTACCAACATTTACATCATAGAATGACAGAAGAAAAAGAAATAGCACAAGGAATTGAAAACCTGTTTGAAAAAAATGATGGAAAACTTCCCTAACCTAGTGAAGGAAACTAGGTTACTTGTAGTGAAATACACATCCAGGTCTGGGAAGAACAGAGAGTCCCAAACATGATGAACCCAAAGAGGTCCACACCAAGATATGTCATAATTAAAATCCCAAAGGTTAAACACAAAGAAAAATCTTAAAAGCAGCAAGAGAAAAGCACTTAGTTATCTACAAGGGAGCTTTCATAAGATGGTCAGCTGGTTTCTGAAAAGAAACTTTGCAGGCCAGAAGAGATTGACAAGAAATATGTAAAGTGATGAAAAACAAAGACCAACAACCAAGATTATTCTACTCAGCAAAGGTATCATTTAGAATCACAGGACAGATGAAGAGCTCCCCAGAAAATAAAAAGTTAAAGGAGTTCATCACTATCAAACCAATATTGTAAGAAATGTTAAAGGGTCTTCTTGAGAACAAGAAAAAGAGGAGGAGGAGGAAGAAAAAGGAAGAAGAGGAAGAAGAAGGAGGAGGAGGGTAAAGAGAAGGAGGAAGAGGAAGAAGAAGGAGGAGAAGGAGGAGGAGAAGAAAGTGATAATAAAATGGCAATAAATATATACCGTATTTTTTGGACTATAAGACTCACTTTTCCCCCCAAATTTTGGGAGAAAAATTAGGGTGTGTCTTGTAGTCCAAATGTAGCTTACCTGGCTTGCTGTGGGGGGGCAGGGGACAGCGGCCTATGTTATTTATGTTATTAAATATTTTACCACATATTTTGCTCCAAATTTTTTTTCCTATTTTCCTCCTCTAAAACCTAGGTGCATCTTATGGTCCAAAAAATTTGGTATCTACCAACAATTACTTTAAGAGCAACTGGATTAAGTGCTCCCATCAAAAGCTATATGAAGGCTGAACAGATAACAAAATAAGACTCTTGCATATGCTGTGTACAGGAGACTCACTTCAGATCAAAAGACACACAGACTGAAAGTAAAGGGATGGAAAAAGATATTTCATGAAAATGAAAACCAAAAAAACTGGGGTAATAATACTTCAGAAAAAAACAGATTTTAAAAATGAAATAAACTAACAAGCAGAACAGAAATGAACTCATAGATACAAAGAACAGACTGATGGTTGCCAGAAGGGAGGAGGTTAGGGGGCTGGGAGAAAAATGTAAAGGGATTATGAAGTACAGATTGGTAGTCAGAAAATAGTATTGGGGATGTAAAGTACAGCATAGAGAATATAGTTAATAATATTGTAATAGCAATGTATGGTGTAAGATTGGTACCAAATTCATTGGGGTGTTTCTTAGAAAGGTATAAAATGTCTAATCACTTCATTATACATCTGAAAGTAATATACTGTATGTAAACTGTAATTGAAAAATAAAATATTTACTTAAAGTAAAAAAAGTTATGCTCTTTCAAAAACATTTTCAGCCCTGGCTGGTGTGGCTCAGTGGATTGAGCGCGGGCCTGCAAACCGAAGAGTCTCCAGTTTTATTCCCAGTCAGAGCACATGCCTAGGTTGCGGACCAGGTCTCTGGTAGGAGGCATGTGAGAGGCAACCATACTTCAATGTTTCTTGCTCTCTCTTTCTCTCTCCCTTCCCCTCTGTCTAAAAATAAATAAATAAAATTTTTAAAAAGGTAAATAAAAATGAAAATAAAAAATATTTTCAAGGTGATATATTGGCATGATTGTTATTAAGTCATGAAATAAGAGATGGCGGTCAACACATGTTGTCTTTAAAAACAACAAACCTGCTTACTCCCCTACTAGCCCATACCATATTCACGCCCATACAAGCACACCCTTAGCCATCCTCCCTCTGATATTAGAAACTAGGCTGGCCTCTGCACCTCTGCCTTCTCAGTTGGGCTTGTTTGTATTGCCTGAAGCTAATTCTTTCTTTGAGTATCTACCACATTCCAGATATTTCAGGTTCTTGCCTCACAGAAGTGTAGTTAAACTTTTCTGGCCCCAAGATGTCTTACTGGTAAAAGGATCAAAGGGTCCCTTCACTTTCTGAGTCTCAGACCAGTTCTCCATATAAAATGTTGTCCCTGACTGAATTTTAATTTATATTCTTAATTTGAATGTTGTGAATGTTTCTTTTGGACCTTCCTATACTCTAAACATGGCTACAAATAATGCCCTCTAACAAAAACAAAATGATTTTGCGATTGTAAAATCCTTATTTTTAAGAGAAAATCAGTCTTTGTTTTCCCATTGTATTTAGAAGATTATTAAATTCCAACATATGCTGAACTGAAACAACATTCTGGGGTGAAGTAACTGGAAAAAATAAACTTTCGTTCACCTCTGGCTCCCTTACTAAATCCAGTCTCAACCACTTACAGCAATAATTGTGTGTGTATTTAAAAGGGTAGCTCTGATATCCAAATAGCACTTCCATTGTCAGCAAGACCCTAGCTACATCTCAGTCATTTAGCATCTCTGGTGACTAATCATATGAAGGAATATAATTTTTGTTAGCTTCCATTATGTCCTTAGGCACAGATTAATCCTCTCGAACATATCTAGATTTCCAGAGCCTCTGGACCAAGTAGGACAGTAATTCCCTGGAAAGAAAATATTGGCTCAGTGTAGCAAGGATGAAAAAAACAGATCCACTTCTTTAAAAAGTGGGTTATTTTCAATTTAGTCAAAGTGAACCATGATCTCCCTCTAGTGATCAAAAAGAGAATAACCACCAGAATATCTTGCATTCCTTTTTTTATTGTTTTTAATAGGCTGTTCTCTTTTAATGAGTTGGGATGTGTTCCTTTGTCCTCTGTCTTTTGTTTAATATTTTATTTATTTACTTTTAGAGAGATGGGAAGGGAGAAAAAAGAGAGGGAGAGAAACATCAATGTGTGAGATACATCAATCTGTTGCCTCTCACATGTCCCCAACCAGAGACCTGGCCCGCAACCCAGGCATGTGCCCTGACTGGGAATCCAACCTGAAACCTTTTGGTTCACAGACCAGCACTCAATCCACTAAGCCACACTAGCCAGGGCTAATAGGCTAAGTTTTTAAGTGTAAAAATGTTCATATTTATCCTTAGCAACTAAACACACGTGCACAGACACACAGCTTATAGATAAGCCTCTTTTTGTTTCTCTACAACCAGATCACAAGATTGTGCATAGAGCAGGATCAAAACACAGACAAATTATGGGACTTTTAGCCAAGATACAGGTGTAGGTAGATACACTTTGCCTACTTGCACAACCAAAAAAGGACAACAAATTTAAAAACAAAATAACCAGAACTGACAGAAAACCAAACTGTATGGAAGTCTGACAACCAAGCAGTTAAAGAAGAAACATTCATCCAGACTGGTAGGAGGGGCAGAAACAGGCAGCTGGGGAGAAGAGGATGCATGACAAGGCAGCAGCTAGAAGAGGAAGAGGGCAAGGTAGGGGCTGGTGGACTGTGCAATCCCACATTTACATGCAGATAAACTGGGAGGAACAACTGGGGTCTGAGACAGACTTTGCAACACAGGGTTCTAGCCAGGGGAAATAAACTCTGATAACCTTTGACTGAAAAAAACCTGTGGGTGTTGTGGCAGTGGGAAAGACTCCCAGCCTCACAGGAGAGTTCATGAAGAGACCCACAAGGCCCTAGAAAGTATACAAAACCACCCACCCAGGGAATCAGCACCAGAAGGGTCCAATTTGCTTGTGGGTAGTAGCAGAAGTGACTAAAAGCCAGCAGAGATCTTAGCAAGCGGCACTGTTCCCTCTCAGACCCCTCCCCCACAAACAGCGCCACAATGCAGTGAAGTAGGTTGCCCCACCCTGGTGAATAACTAAGGCTCCACCCCTTATAATGTAACAGGCATGCTGAGACAAAAAAGTGGCCCAAATGAAAGAACAGATCAAAGCTTCAGAAAAAATACAAATAAGCAATGAAGAGATAGCCAACCTATCAGATGCACAGTTCAAAACACTGGTAATCAGGATGTTCACAGAATTAGTTAAGTATGATTGCAAAATAGAGGAAAAAGTGAAGATTATGAAAAAATGAAATAAAGGAAAATGTACAGGAAACCAACAGTGACAGGAAGGAAACCAGGACTCAGATCAGTGGTTTGGACAAGAAGGAAAAAATAAACATTCAACCAGAACAGAATGAAGAAAGAATTCAAAAGAATGAAGAGAAGCTTAGGAACCTCTGGGAAAACTTTAAACGTTCCAACATCCAAATCATAGGGGTGCCAGAAGGAGAAGAGGAAGAGCAAGAAGTTGAAAACTTATTTGAACAAATAATGAAAGAAAACTTCCCCAATCTGGTAAAGAAAATAAGACTTCCAGAAGGTCCAGGAAGCTCAGAGGGTCCCAAATAAGTAGGACCTGAGGAAGCACACACCAAGGCACATCATAATTACATTTCCCAAGATTAAAGATAAGGAGAGAATCTTAAAAGCAGTAAGAGAAAAGGAGATAGTTACCTACAAAGGAGTTCCCATAAGACTATCAACTGATTTCTTCAAAGAAACCTTAAGGAAAGAAGAGTCTGGAAAGAAGTATTCCAAGTGATGAAAAGCAAGGACCTACATCCAAGATTACTCTGTCCAGCAAAGCTGTCATTTAGAATGGAAGGGCAGATAAAGTGCTTCATCACCAAGCCTTTATTATATGAAATGTTAAAAGGACTTATCAAAGAAAAAGAAGATAAAAACTATGAACACTAAAATGACAACACTCACAACTATCAACAACTGAACCTAAAAAAAAAAAAATGAAGCAAACAACTAGAACAGAAAGAGAATCACAGAAATGGAGATTACATGGAGGGTTACCAGTGGGGAGGTGGAGAGGAGAGAATGGGGGGAAAGGTACAGGGAATAAGAAGCATAAATGGTAGGTACAAAATAGACAGGGGGAGGTTAACAATAGCGTAGGAAAGGAAGGAGCCAAAGAATTTATATGTACAAACCTTAGACATGAACTAAGGTGGGGGAATGATGGTGGGAAGGGGGGTACAGGGTGGAGGGGAATAAAGAGGAGAAAAAATAGGACAACTGTAATACCATGATCAATGAAATATATTACAAACATTCACTGAAGCCAAACACAGCCTCTCACAACAATGCCAGCTGGTACACTGATACAGATGGGTTCCTAGAACACTCACCTTGTCACGGAAGCATGTACTACAAAGGGGCTTCCAGAGGATAATTCCAGATTTTTTAGGGTCTCCTGTCATATGCATGTATAAACAAGATCTCTCCAGAAAAAGACCAACCATTGTTAATATAATGTGAATGGTTTGCTCAACATCAATGTAAACTGGCATCAAGGACACTGGACTAGAATGAGCATGTATAAACAATGACAACTTCACTGTACTAGTGTGTGGGGACAATTGATGCTTTTAAGTGAGCTTGTGTACTGTGTGGCTGTCGCCTTCAAAATGACTGAGCAAGTAGAGCAACAAATGTACATCAAATTTTGTGTTAAGCTTGAACATTCCTCCACAGAAACTACTTGGATGATTCATTCAGAAGGTCACAGCTATGGGCAGCTAGTGATTAGCAGCTGCATTGCAACATGCCCGCTCATGCATCAAATCTCGTGCAGACATTTCTGATGAAACATCAAATTACCCAGGTGACTCAGCCCCACTACAGCCCAGATTTGGCATCCTGCAACTTCTGGCTTTTCTCAAAATTAAAATCACCTTTGGAAGAGAAGAGATTTTAGACTGTTGATGAGATTTAGGAAAATACAATAGGGCAGCTGCTGATGATTGAGAGAACTATGTGAGGTTCCAAAGTCTACTTTGAAGGAGACTGAGGTGTCATTCTCCTATATCCAAAGTTTCTTGTATCTTGTATCTTCTTCAATAAATGTCTCTATTTTTCATGTTACATGGCTGGATACCTTCTGGACATATACACACACACACACACACATGTATATGTGTATATACATATATACACACACATACACATGTACACACACACACACACACACACACACATATGTTCCTCCATGTGCGATTACAGTATTGGTCTGAATCTTTAAAACACATTAACATCATGTAGCTAGAAACCCAAGTGACATTTTATATCTGGCTGTGTCCAGCCAGAACTAGTCTGATTAATGAACTTCCTAACCTTAAAGACATTAGCTAGACTTGCTTAATTATCTGGATACAGAGTGTCAGGAAAATAATTCTAGGGTACTTTTAAGTAAGACTTTCTTATTAAATTTTTATTTATGGTTAGTGTCCTTTGATGGAGAGACTGATGAATGAGAATAGAATGTTAGAAGTAGAAGGGACCTTGGTGGCCTTCCAGTGTCCAGCTCCTCATTTACAGAGGAGGGGGCAGATGCACAGAAATGTTAAGACTTGCAGAAAATCAAATAATCAGGAAGTGAAAGTGCCTAGACTAGAAGTGAATTCTCCTGAGTCCTAAGTTGGTCATCTGGGAGGATGGAGAATCGAAATACTTAACACTAAGTGTCACGTAGTATAATTGAAAGTTTTAAAGACATCTATAAAGATAACATACATCAAATAGAAAATAAGATTTAATTATGACTTTGGGCACACATTTGAAGAGAGGTTTGGACACTAAGAAGTTCCATAAACAGATCTTTTTTGATAGTGTAATTCTTTTAGAATTTCTAGGGGACATAAGGTAACCGAATTTAGGTTTCCAAGTTTAAGATAGCTGTTATTCTTCATCAAACTTAAAAAATAAAGTCAGTTAAACAAAATCAATGACGCAGTTTAGATTTCCTACGTGGCAAATGTACCATTCATAAAGTTAATCTCACTAGCTTAACTAACGTCACGTGTTCACACTATCACACTGCACAACAACCACACCAAATGCTTTTAAAGTGAAAGTGAAAC